>JAMPIV010009204.1:0-85000 GCA_024509875.1 Oreohelix idahoensis | reverse complement strand
GCTTTGTCGGCTTCTGCTAACGATAACTTTTGGTCAGGTCCTCAATTGATCATGGCTAGAGATTTAGCGAATGTGTTGGATTACCTGCGTCCGTTTGTGTGCAGTTATACTCAGGCTAAACACAATTTTATGCATAGTGTTTTACATAATATAATATGCAACAACATGCAGGATGATGACAAAAAGGAATTAGAAGAGAAGGAGCGGATGAAGAACAACAAGCGAATTGCCCGACAACAAAGAGATAATTTTTTGCAGGATATTGCGGAAAAGAATAAACTTCAAGAAACAGTGTCTAAACTCACAAGTGATTTGCATAAATCAAACTTGGAGCTTTCTAGTGTGAAAGCAGCATTAGACTCTGAATGCAGTAAGGTTAAAAGCTTGGAAGTTCAGACAGAACACAAGAATAGCAAAGTATGTAATCTCACTCGGGAAATTGAAGAAAAGAAAGAGTTGTATCGCAAATTAAAAGTTCAGGCTAAGGAAAATGAGAAGTCTGATACAGAAACGATTCGAGATTTAAGAAGTGAGGTGGATTTTTTGCAAAATATGGCTTTAGTGAAGAATACAGAGATAATTAATGAGATTAAAGATAGCTATGATAATGATATTCTCAGTAGCCAACTGAAAGAAAAAAATAATGTATCTCCCGAGAAGATTAATGAGTTGAAGCAACCAGCTGCTCAAGTCGAGGGTCTTCAGGCTCAGGTGGCCCGACTTCAGCCACAGATAGCAGAGGTGCAAAGGAAAAGATTAAGGAAATTGGCACGACAGAGGAGAGAAAATAAGGAAAAGGATGATAAGCAGAGGTTAGAAGAGTTAACGGTGCAGAGAAAGAAAATGGTTAAGATTGAGAAGTTACTTTCAGAAGAGAGATGTAAAGTTATGACATGTGATAACTTAAATAAGAAACTAAACCAAGAGATTACTGAATTGAGTAGAAGAGTGAATGGTTTAGTGGATGTTGTTTTAGGCATCAAAGATTTGTCTACTGTTAAGGTTGACAATAGTAGACAGAAGGTTGTTTATAAACAAGCAAGGAGCCTGCCCTATACACTCTTAGCGAATACGAAAATCGAACGTGATGGACGTAAATCCCGGCGTGGCAAATACAATTTCCCACGTACGGAAGACGCTGCGTCGAAAATTAATGACTATTGGCGTCAAACCAGCAAAGATACTTCATGTGTAATATCCAGTTCTGGTAATAAAGATAACAAACATTATGTTAGTAACCATAAGGATTCGATCAGTTTTACTACTGGTCATACCAAATTTAGACAGGGTGATACAGTAAATAAGCATATTACCAAAGAAAAGAATAAAAACAGTTTAGGTAGGGGAGATAACCATATTGTTGGAAAGTACCAAGGGAATCCTTCAAATGGTAGTTTTTTCCTCTCCAAGAAACCATAGACAGTCTAACAGAACTCAAAAGTTTGATTCTGAAGAGTTGAGAAATTATGGTAGGGTTAATTACATCAAAGATTACAAATCTGATAGTGATTGTTCTAGGAGTCGACAAGATTCATTTACCAGATATTTCTATCCTAGGGGAGAAGTTAAGCATAATAATGCTAACTGCAGTTCTAGGCAGAACAAATGGAATAATAAGGGGAATAGTAATAGAGATAATAACTCTCAAAATATTACTTCACATAACCAAGTCATTGGTGGTAAATAAAGTGACAGTAACTATTGATGTCTTAAGTACTACTGCTGTTATGTTTTTGGATTACGAGATAGTATCTCGTTGTTGTGAGTGTAACTTTATTTCAGCCTACTACTGGTGTGATGACCGTCATTTTCGGTCAGGTTGACCCAAGCCTCCTGGGGTGTATACTATGGATGAAGGAAGAGTTGGTGACATCATATGGAAAACCAGATAACCACGGTATAGGTAATTGTCTAGTTAACCTATCCGTTTTTCATTATAATCTTACATTTGATTAAAATGGAGATTTTCATTTGTATTTTTCAACAGTAGCAGCTATGCGATAAAGGTCAGCGTGCCTGTTTTTCTTTAGCTGTGACACAAATGTTTGTTACCTTTCGACCGTGTGCCCAGTCAAGCGTAACCCAGCCAAAATGTTGACCCTGTATTATTTGATGTCATCCCGTGCGATTTACAGAATACTATCAGCCCGAGTTGTGACCTATTTTTTTTTTTTTGGGGAATTGATTCAAGATTGCTACAATGTTTCTTATACTTGATTTTTTTTAACGATAATGTATTAATGTATAGTATAATATGATTGCATTGTATAATGTTACATTGGATATTGTGTATGTCCATATTTATGCATTATTTGTACTCTATCTTGTTATTTACATAATTGTATTGTTGATAAACATTGTACGTATTATTATTGTAATGAATTGTAACATTTCATTTTGTAGCGACTTGTCTTTGATTGTTATTTTTTATTGTTGATGAAATTATGGATTTTTTGTATTCACATACACTAGTCTGAAGACTATTTCATTTGCTCATATTATGTTTGACCATATGTGGTTTGTTGTGAAGTTGATACATCAAAACATTGATATGATTTTGCAGGACTAATTGATAGAATGTTTTTACATAATGAGATTGCCAGCCCTAAGCACAAACTCATTAGTTATGAATATGTCGTTAGTCGCTTTCAGAGAGTTTTTTGGTTACTAAATTTGTTTTTCTTTTTCGTATCTGACTCCATGTTTAGTTAATATATTACCTTATACAGAGGTTATATGAAGTAATTGTTGTGTTGTGGAACGTTATTTTGGAACTAAACTATATATGTAGAATTGTCAGAGATAGCAGATACTGTTGTTTGTGGAAGAGTTTAGTAGTCTGACTTGTTATGTTTATATTTGCAAGTTGGTATGATGTTTACAGTGTGGTTTTTATAGGTGCTCATTGGTGTTTATTTAGAGTTCGGAATATTTTTTTTATGTCTCGTATTTTGTTAAAGCTCATTTCACTTTTGATTTATTAATTACAGGTTGAAGCTTGTTAAACTTTAAAATACTATTTTTATTTAACTTAACGTTAAGAAACTTTTTTGTATTGTAATTTTGGAAAATGTATTTGTTATTCTTTGTGAAAATATTGTATTTTTTTATGTGCCCAGTGCTTAACTAGGTGTAATATATATTGATATTTCTACATTTAAAAAAAAAAAAAAGAGAAAAAGATAATAATTTTTTTTTTGGAGATTGTGATATTTGTGTTTTTCCATATCACACTTTTGTGTGTGTGATGCCTGTGATATTTCATTTTAGTTATGAATAAGTGTTGTAACTTGGCTAAATCATTTATTATGCATTATTTATTATAGCTTGCTTTTGTGTTATGGTATATTTACATATATACTTTGTCTCGTTATTGTATGATTTTCGGTCATGATTGTATTTTTTATACAATACATTGTTTGGCTAAATAGTTATTAGAATGTAGTATTGCCTCTTTTCTATACTTTCATTTCTTGTATTCCTTTCTTTCTTTATGGATTGTTCTTTGTGTCATTCCAGATTTTCTCTTGGATTTATTCAGAAGCGGTTTATACTTTCGTGATGATTTGATATTTCATCTAAATGTCACTTAATTCTATTTGCATATCGTTTACTTCTTACACTTCTTATACTTCCTTCCTTAGGATTGTTATGTTGATTATATGGTTTGGTATGAGGTAGCTATTTATGTCGGTTGTATCTAGTTTGACGTAAGGAATTGATTTGCTTAATTGTTGCTATTAAGTATTATTGATCTTTGTTACTATATTGATTTCATTGCTGATTTTTGATGTTGATCATGCTTCTTTTGCTTGATCTTGTCTGTTACTTTCTAGTTATTGTATACTATTTGGTCTACAGTGATCATACTTAACTTTGTTGAAACTGTTTATTTAGTGTACTTAGCAGATTATTATGTATAATTTGTTTTATTGTACTCTGGCTTATATTTTTTGTCGATGTATTATTATAACCTTAACATAAGCTACATTTTTGTATGAGTATATTAGAGCTTAACTGACCCCTCATTTTTCTTTGATGTAGTTCTTGTCAAAAAAATGATAAATCATTTTTTCTCCGGGGGTGGTGGTAGTATGTTAAGGTGAAAAAGGGAGGTGATTCTTTGTATACTGGTTGGATAGGGGAAATTAAGGGTTACATTACTTGTAGACTTGAGTAACGGTGAATTGGTTAAACAAATATATGATAGAGGTCATAGTGTACAGATAGCGTCATGAGCGCTGTTCTGTACTGTAGAACTGTAAATAGTTCTCACGGCTTAACCGTGAAGGGACTGAGCTGCGTTAAGTAGCGAAGTCCCGTGACTGTTTAGGCGGGAGATGTTGTGACCGCTAGCAGTCGGGGAAAAGGCGTTGAAGTCAACCCTGGTGTTTTTCTAAGTGTGTGTTCCCGACGAGTGTTCGGTAAAGATGGTTAAAGTGTTTTGCCATGTGTGTCTCAATGGAGACTTTTGTAACGGACTGTATTGAATATTCTTTTATGTGTTACACTATTATGAAGGCCAGGATTTTGTACAGGCCGCATTTGACATAACTATAGTGTGAAGATTATGGAGATATTATGAAGCCAGGATTTTGTACAGGCCGTATTTGATATTAACTGCAGTAAGAAGATTATGGAGCTATTATGAAGGCCAGGATTTTGTAAAGGCCGTATTTGATATTAACTGCAGTAAGAAGATTATGGAGCTATTATGAAGGCCAGGATTTTGTACAGGCTGTATTTGATATTAATTGCAGTAAGAAGATTATGGAGCTATTATGAAGGCCAGGATTTTGTACAGGCCGTATTTGATATTAACTGCAGTAAGAAGATTATGGAGCTATTATGAAGGCCAGGATTTTGTACAGGCCGGATTTGATATAACTACAGTGTGAAGATTAATGGAGCTATTATGAAGCTGTTATGAAGGCAGTCTTTGAGGGATTTAGCTATTGTGCACGTTCAATGAGGAGTGCACTATCATTCTGTAATTGAGCTCTATGAAGAAGACATTTAAGAGTCGGAGACTTATCGACTTTATAAGGCCATATTTATAACTGCGGTGAAGGCAGTCTTTGAGGGAATGAGGCCTTATGTATGAGGCCGTATCTATAACTGCGGTGGATGCCGTTTATTAAGGAACATGGTTAATATGTACCTTCGGTGAGAAGTGCGCCACTATGTGCGGTAACTGAGCTCTGTGGGGTGTTTTGAGCTTATGAATTAACTTACCCATGCTTTGTACTTTATGCGTAACTTTCGTCTGTGTCATCGTGACTGTGTGTGTAGCGTTAATAAAACTGTTCATTAACTGTTACCAGTCGTTCTATGCTACATGGCTTCTAAGTGTGTTACTGTGATGGATGAATGACACACTTACTTCGATCAGTCTAGGCATAGTACTCAGAACACAAGATTAACATATATATATATATATATATATATATATATATATATATATATATATATATATATATATATATATATATATATATATATATATATATATATATATATATATATATATATATATATATATATGTATATATATATATATATATATATATATATATATATATATATATATATATATATATATATATATATATATATATATATATATATATATATATATATCAGAATATTATGCAACATAGATTCCCCAAGTATCAATGAGCATAGCAGTATCAGTGTTGGCGTCCGTTAACATTGATCTGTCTTTATTATCAGCATTCTAATATGAACCTGCTGAATGGAACCTCCTAGTATTATCTACATCCGTTATTTATCAATATATATATATATATATATATATATATATATATATATATATATATATATATATATATATATATATATATATATATATATATATATATATATATATATATATATATATATATATATATATATATATATATATATATATATATATATATATATATATATATATATATATATATATATATATATATATATATATATATATATATATATATATATATATATATATATATATATATATATATATATATATATATATATATATATATATATATATATATATATATATATATATATATATATATATATATATATATATATATATATATATATATATATATATATATATATATATATATATTACCCTCAGGCAATACACACAAGCTGTAACAGGCTGTTAATAGGCATCTAAGTCTGCTAGACAGATGCAGTGGCAAAGTATTTGACAGTATCACTTTTACCGCTCTCGTCTGTTCAGCTTGCTTAAAAAAAAAATTGTGGCCCTAATTCAGCCAAGTTCAAGGAATTTTATACTACCGCTCCCCCGTCTCGGAGAACATGGGTAAAAAACAGTGTTAGGAATATAAAATTGAGGTGTATTTTTGCCTTCTGTACAATGTGCAAAATTTGTAATATTCTTCTTCTTCTTCCTCGTTCGCCCTGAGAAGGACTTTGGTTGTTTTTAATATTCAATATCTTTCTTAATTCTGGGCCGATTTTGATCATTTAAAGCTAGAATTATACTGTGAATTTATCTCCACCGTTCTATATAATAATCTTTTAGGTAGCAAAATGCATTTAAATCTATGCAGACTTTAACTAGCGAAATTGGGGACTACCCTGATGTATAGATATCATTTTAAACTATCTTTCTCTTTAAATGAACTACTATTCGAAGAAGTCTTTGCACCTACCTCTAAAGTAACATTCCCGTTGTTGAACTATCTATACTTTTTCCTTTAAACATCTTTAGTCCTTATGAAATTAAATAATTTCTTACTATCATTTACACAAAATGGGCTTCTATGTTAAGCCTAAATAGGTTCCAGTATACACACCAAGAATGGAGCGTTTTCATTGGCTATTGTATCGTTCCGGTTTCCCATGTGCGGTAAATATGACCGAGAGAGAGAGAGAGAGAGAGACAGAGAGAGAGAGATCGTGTTAGCCATAATGAATAAATCAATAAATAACACACAAAGGTATGTTTAAGGCACTCGTGAGAAATAAAGAAGTAGAAAACTAGACAACAACAAAACATCAGAAGTCTATCACTTCTGTTGTTTGCCTATTGCCTAGTCTTTTAATTCTTTATTTCTCACGAGTGCCTGAAACATACCTTTGTGTTATTTATTTACTGTTTACATGCGTCGGGTCTCCCCTCCTTGATTGTTAGCCATAATGAAGTACTTGCATAATTGTATGACCTTTCAGGCATCAGGCATAGTTGTCGCAAAATTGGTTTCAATACATTGCAAACGTGGCTTGGTGTAGTTTACAGACCATTCACCGATCGATTATCTTAGGGCCGGCCGTTTACAAGATGGCGGTATATCGGGAAAATGTCGATGAGACACCGACAATCGGCAATGCTATATAAGAGCATAATGGAATTATTGTGAAAAGGATATCACCTTGTAGTCCAGGAGAGGATTGTGTATAACTGTATATAAGGAAAAACAGTAGGAAGTTATCATTTACGGAGATATATGCGTATTACGGCGGTCTACAGTTAAGCCGAAAGTCTGTAAACCCACTTCTGTTCTAAATACTAAAATCATCATAGAACAGTGTGTGAAATTACATGGATAGGATAATAGAGATATATCGGCTGTATAAAACAAGATAGGATGGAACAGTATGGATAATATATAAGCCGAGGAAGAGACAGGGAAAGTTTCAGGCAACGCACAGATCGGGTGAAATCGCTGGTTCGGAAAGGTATTTCAGCCGAGTCTTAAGCTGTGACGTCAGTGCTCTCCGATACGTCCGCCAGAGACTTATATATAGCGGATCGGTAAACTAAAAGGCGACACAACGAAGGACACAGCGAAAGAGGTTTGAGACAGACTGAGAGGCAGAGTTCGCCACTACACATGTACCACCTGAGTTGTGAGCGGATCGCCAGAAATTTTCAGTCCCGTGTCTGAAGTCTGAGGGTAAGCGAAATTATGATAACTACCGTGTATAATATTTTCTTATAGTTGTTTTATTGCATGTTCGTATAGACTTCACAAAATATGCACGTAGAATATTCATTGATATAATGTATTGTGATTTTTTAAATATGATTTAAACATGTGCTTTGTGGATGATTGTTGCTTGTACAAAAACGTATCACAACTAGCCCTACAGCCAAATGAAGATAATATTTATCATATTAAATGCTGTATCTCGTACGAAGATAAAGGCAGTCCCATGGCAGAGATTGTCATAGGCAAATGAAGTGTTAGAAGCTTCATCACGGAAGATACCGCTTTTACGAGGTTAGGTGGCTAGTTCCCTTCCTCGCTGCCTTTTCCTTCCCTAGTTCGAGCGCACAACTGAGTGCCCATTTACAGCTGGTAAACTGGAGTGTTCCATAGCCAGGCTTCAAGTCAACAACTATGTAGTTGTGCTACAGAAGAAAGCAACCTGATCGCTTGGTCAGTCGTTCACTCACTTTATCTAGTTGTGTATTAATTTTGTGTAGATGCTAGGAATGGCATCAATATTTAAATTTGTACCTGATATGGTTTGGAAAGATCAAGTTATAAATAAGTAAAAGATGTACAGGAGCGGAATAAACCAGATGATGTTTATTACTGATATGTTAATATTAATTCTATATCATTGAAATGATGTTACTTACCATGACTGTATAACTTTGACACCTGATGACTGACTAGTCTGACTTATGTGCTAGTCAGTTACAATTAATTAAAATGTTAATACTTCTGTATCACTGAAATGATGTCCTTACTTACTGTCATGAAATATTCTAATCCACATATATAAATTATCAATTAAATATAAAGCCTAATAAATACATATAATAAAGAAAAGAGCAATGGTAAAATGACAGTGCTGTCACAAAGAATGTACTCGAAATCCCCCTTGTTTTCTGCTTCGTCTGCAAATTGTAACGCTTTCACGTTGATAGTAAAGCTTACTGTATTATTACCCGCCTTCTTCAATGAAACGTGTGCTGTATTTCTTGGAAAAGCATTGAGAGGCCCTGCGTAATGACCTAAATTAATCCTAACATTAATTATATTACGTTACCAAAACGAACGAACAGATGGACAAAAGGATAAAGAGAGAGGGGAGGGCTGAAAATCAGGAACGCATGCAACACGCGACGCGCGATATACAAATGCTGCCATCACGCGTGTAAGTCTACAAGCACTAACTTTTTCAGACGGACAGTGATAAAATACACTACCCTTTCCCAGAGTTAGGTTTATAAATCATAAAAAACTCTTATTAGAAAAGACAACATTAGATGGGTTTACGGGTGAAAACATAACAGTACCCAGACAGCACATCTTCGAAACAGGAGGTAGAAGAAAATACATATTTTGAACGCAGCCACGTAGCTCCTTTGAATTAGTATTTTTGGGTTCCTTAGGGCTTGTTGACAAAGAATATGTAAAACGTTACGCAAATAGTCCAGGAATTAATAAATTATACCCAAAATAAAATATTGGGGGTGCCTGACAGCATAAAATCATTTCTGCTCATAAGATTTTTTTTTAACGTGTTTGAAAAAAATTTACGTTACAGAAATAGCCTACCATGTAAACTCCAAATTGATTGGAGCGCAACAAATGAAAGCCTAACCACGATTGGTCGGGCTATAAATACTATCTTGGTTGTTAGGGGAAACGGGGAAAGGTAACATTTTTTCAAACACTTGTCGAAACGGGGCTCATTGGTCAGACTCGCTGATATACACACTTGGGAGCGTTAGTTCGAAACCACTTGTTTAAAATAGCTTGATAAAGCATCAGTGCGTTGAAGCCAGCATATATTTGGCTAAATAAAAGCCTGGAAGATAAGCAGATGGAAATTTATGCCAGTTTGTGCCAGAATTCATTGCTAATCAACGTATCTGTGTTTATTCGTATGAATTGTGGTAAGCTTGAACCATTTAATATCTTTTAATGAAAATTGAATGTGAATTGTTGATTTATGCCTGTATATATATGTGTAGTTCAGTGGCCAACGTGAGGTAAAGCCTGTAATGCTCCAGCCTGAACAGAGGGTGTCGGAGAGAAGTAAAACGGCATGGAATGGCCAAACAGTACACTGACCCCTGGATGATTGACTAGAAAGAAATAATGCTGGAAGTGCAGAGGCGTAGTAACCATTAAGAAGGGTAATACTGGAATAAAGTATTTCAGATGAAGCTGACTGTTGGCCTAACGCTCTGAACGCAATGTTTGTGTTGTATTGTGATCAGTGTAAAAAGAAAATATAAATTAGTTATGAAGTAGAAGGTACATCCTTCTTGATTTCAGGGACAGTGGTCTTGATGGTAGTGAGCAGCACCTGGTCAGAGCTTTGCTGAATCCAGAGTCGGACAGCATACTCCTTGGTCTTTTTAGCTATCAGTGAGGTGTCTCCTGAGCCCAGAGGAGAATTCGAGCAGAGGAGTCCTTTCCTGCCGCCATCACGCCAGATAAGCGAATTGGCCAGCTGAGCTCAACATTATGTCCCCTCATCTTGAACTGACTTTTTAAAATTAACATTAAGAGGGGAATTTACTTGTCTTAAAATCAGGAACTGTGAACATCTCCAATACTGGTCCCTAAAGACAAACTATTGAAGTCATGATGACAAATACCAACAGAGCTTGAACAAAACAAAACCAGTATTACCTCATTTTACCACTACACAACTGACACACATAGAACATTTGTAATAATATATGTCACTACAATATTCATATTAAATACATTCTGTACATAACTTGTAATTTAAATTGATTGTGATTCCTGGTTCCCTTGTAGTTGAATCAGGACACATATTCATTCATGCCAGTAATGAATACATATTGTTATTTGAAAGTTTATCAGTGACTCTTTTAAGATATCTTTGTAGAGTGTTATATGTATGTGAGTGTCACAGTGTTGTCAAGAGTAGTGGATTAAATTAAATTGTTTATCTGTCTGTTGTTGTGACTTACACTTCACCATACTCATACCCTAGACACATAACGTAGCATCACACTATTCCAGAATAATTCTGACTGAGATATATAGATATGTGGTAGCAAGTAAGGTTATCTATAATACACTACTCTTAATAGATATAGATACCTTCACAGCTGATCTCAGTCAGTACACTAAGTTCCCTATAAGTATTTATAACATCCCACTTCACCACATATATTGGGGTCTCGCTCTTGGGATTTTGAATCTTTAACTATTAAAAATATTGGGGATAATTCACTTCAGGGAATATAAGAATTAAAAGGTATCCTTGGGTGGAATTAAATAAGGTTGAGCTCACGGTGCCTGTGTTGTCCATTAGAGATTGAATTGTTGGTTAGACATTGTATTAAGTTACCTGATAGACAATGGCGGACCTGGCCAAATTTCGATCTGCTGCCGTTCAGACTGCAAAAGAGTTAGGATTAGATGGGCAAGTTATGGTTGCCTATGTTACAACGGAATGTGACAAATTTATTGAACGCGAAGAAAGAAGATTAGAAAAAGAAGCCGAAAGAAGGTTAGAGGCTGAAAGGGAAATTAAGAAGTTACAGTTTGAAGCTGAGGCTGAGACTAAGAGGTTGCAAGCTGAGGCTGAGACTAAGAGGTTGCAGATTGAGGCTGAGGCTAAGAAATTGGAGGCAGAAAGAGAAGACAAAAGATTAGCTGCAGAAAGAGAAGCCGAGGAAAGAAGACAGGCTGCAGAAAGGGAAGAGAGGAAATTAGCAGCAGAAAAGGAGGAGAAGAGATTACAAAGGGAACATGAGTTACGACTAAGGGAGTTTGAGTTTCAAGGCCATGCTCCTGAAAATGGTGCCAGTCCCTTTGCCTCTGATGCTACGGTTACTCAAGGAGCCTCAACCTCAGCTATGAACTTTCATTTAGATCATTTTGTTGAGAAAGACGATGATATTGAGAGCTACCTAAATAGGTATGAACTATTAGCTACCACGTATGGGTTAGAGAGAGAAAGGTGGAGCTTAAAGTTATCTCAGGGACTTCGTGGGGCAGCTTATGAAGTTTTTGCAAAAATGAGCAGAGGTGATCAGGAAAATTATGACATGCTAAAGCAGGCTCTTTTGTTAAGGTATGAAAAGAATGCAGAATTCTATAGAAAAAAATTTAGGAATGCTAAACTACTGTCAGGTGAAACCTATCACCAGTTCTCTGCACGAATCGAGACATACTTGGAGAAATGGACTTCTCTGGGGAAAACCCAAGATCTTAAGGAAATGGTCCTTATAGAGCAATTAAGAGAGTCCATGGCTCCAGACCTGAGAAAGTTTCTCATGGAACAAGGTGCAGAGAGGCTGGGTGAGTTGCTAAATGTTGCTGAAAGGTATCAAGCAGCTCAAGCAGAGGTAACAGGTAATAAAAAGAAACAAGTGGATAACTTTAGGGCACCACAGAACTTTAATAAATTTGATCCTAGGGATCAAAATAAAGGTAAGCACCAATTTGATAGGCCACGGTATGACAATAAAAATAAATTCCCACAATTCGATGAAAGGAAATATGATGAAAGAAAATCTTTCAACCAAGGAAAAAGGTGGTGTAAAAATTGTAAGATGAACAATCATGACACTGACCATTGTAGAAGGAAACCTCCTCATTTTGCTGCTATGACATCGGGGAAAAAGGAAAAGAAGGGCAAACCTGAAGAATTACAGGAACCATACCACCCCCCAGTGTGTGAAGATGTCATCTGTAATGGTGTTACTATAAGATGTTTATATGATACCGGTTTAGATTACGATTCCGTTGTGAGTTCTCACCTGGTGCAGGCCGATCAATACACCACAGAAACAGTGGAGATTCAAACTGCAACCAAGGATGTAGCTACCATGACACTTCCCGTCGCCCGAATAAAAGTGAAAACGCGATATGTGGAAGGAATCATAAAAGCAGCAGTGATAAATGAGCCAATCTACCCTCTAATATTGGGGTGTAGATATGTCTTCTTGGGGAATCCCAAGAGACCTGTGATATTGGCAACAGTGCAGACCAGATCACAGTCAAAGAAGGAGGAGGAGGATAATCCCATAAATACTCACCCAGATGAGATGAGGAAGGCACAGGCTGAGGACAAAACACTCAAGCCATGTTTCAAGAAGTTGCCCAAATCTCATACACCTCCAGGCAAGGGAGAGTTTTATATGAAGAACAAACTGATATATAGGAAGGCTGGATCTGAATCCAATGGTCACGGACAGCTGGTCCTTCCCACTTCATATAGGACTAAAGTGTTGGAACTAGGGCATGCGATTCCCTTCAGTGGTCATATGGGAATCAGCGCAACAGGACAGCGAATAGCTTGTCACTATTTCTGGCCAGGAATAACTGAAGATATCAAACGATATGTAAAATCCTGTCCAGAGTGCCAACGAGTAGCACCTAAACATTGGACTGCACCAGCAACTCTGGGGGAAATGCCCATAGTGGGAACACCCTTTGAGAGAGTTGCCGTGGATCTTGTGGGACCTCTCACCCGAACCAAGAGAAGGAACAGCTACATTCTGACTCTGGTGGACACTTGTTCTATGTGGGGAGAGGCAGTAGCCCTGTCATCGATTGATTCTAAACATGTGGCAGAGGCATTGCTCACAATTTTCACAAGGTTAGGCTTTCCCAATCAAATCTTGACTGATAATGGCTCTCAGTTCAAGGGGAAACTAACTGAAGAAGTTTTCAGGATCTTCCAGGCCAAACACTTCCATTGTAGTGTGTATCATCCCCAAGGGAACGGCCAAGTGGAAAGATTTAACGGCACATTGATGTCGATCCTGAGAAAGTTGGCACACGAAAAACCAGATACATGGGACCAGTACCTGCACGCCGCCCTCTTTGCTTATCGGGAGGTACCCCATAGTTCAACCGGTATGGCCCCGGCAACATTATTGTTTGGAAGGCCAATAAAAGGTCCACTCGAAGCTTTGTTAAGAACGTGGACTGATGAAAAGGCAGAGGAAAACATTACATCTTCATACCAATATGTGAATGAGCTGACCACTCGGTTGAAAACTGGCTGGAAACTTGCCAATGAAAATTTGAAACAAGCCAGGAAGAAACATGCTGCCTATTATAACAGGAAGGCGAAAGACAGAAATTTGGCTGTGGGAGAGAAAGTACTGCTTCTTTTGCCTGGGAGTCAGAATAAGTTACAAATTGGATGGCAGGGTCCATATACAGTTTTAGAGAAGGTGTCTAGAACAAATTATAAGATAGATAAGAAGGGGAAAGAAAAAATCTATCATGTGAATCTTCTGAAGAAATATTTGGAAAGAGAACATCAGGAAGAGACACACTTGTTGACCTTGTCCATCGCCATGGAGATGAAAAAGGAACCACTTTCATCATTTGAATATCCATTACACCCCTGTGAGACAGCAGCACAGGTGAAAATCAGTACACATTTAACGAAAACTCAGAAAGAGAGAGTGCAACAGGTTCTAAATAATCATGCAGAGGTGTTAACAGACCGACCAGGGCATACCAACCTATTGGAATATGATATGAAACTCATAGACTCCACACCTGTCTGTATGAAACCATATTCGATTCCGTTTGCTAAGGAAAAAGCTTTGAAGGAAGAGATAGACTATCTATTGAAGGAAGGAATTATTTCGCACAGTGAGTCTTCGTATAGTTCCGGTGTTGTACTCTTAAGGAAGCCCTCTGGAGAACATAGACTCTGTATAGATTACAGGAGACTGAACGCTATTACAGAAGGACAGGTGGATCCATTGCCGGATACAAATCAGCTGTTTGCCAGGCTAAATAAAGCTAAATATTTCTCAAAAGTGGATCTGAGTAAAGGATACTATCAGATTCCAGTAAAGCATGAGGTTAGACCATACCTAGCTTTTAGTACCTCAGAAGGACACTATGAGTTTAATAGATTGCCATTTGGATTGAAGAATGCGCCTAGTGTCTTCTCTAGAATGATGAGAAAATTATTGGATCCTCTGAATAATCCCTGTATAACAAATTTTATGGATGATATCCTTATAGCAACAGAAACATTTGAGGAACACATTGACTCTCTGAACATGCTGTTTGATCGACTTAGGGAGGCAAATTTAACAGCCCGACCAACCAAATGTTGCGTTGGATGTAAAGAATTGGAATTTTTGGGACACACAGTTTATCAGGGAAACATGACCCCTGACCCAAAGAATTTAGAGAAACTACAGAAAGCCCCAAGACCACAAACCAAGAAGGACGTGAGATCCTTTGTCTCATTATGTGGTTTCTACCAGAAGTATATCAAAAACTTTAATTCCATATGTGCACCTTTAACGGAATTGACACGTAAAGGACTTCCAGATCGCATTACATGGACACCACAATGTGAAATGACTTACCAAGAATTGAAGGAAAAGCTCACAAGTAAACCCATTTTGAAATTACCTGACTTAAGTCAAGAATTCATAGTAAGGACGGATGCAAGTAATATTGGGTTAGGTGCAACTTTACTACAGAAATCAGATGCATTGGATGGGGAATTAAGCCCAGTGGCATATGCTAGCAGAAAGTTGAATAAAGCTGAAATCAACTACTCAACTAGCGAAAAAGAATGTCTTGCAGTAATATGGGCAATAAAGAAATTCAATATTTATCTATATGGGAAGGCATTTAAGTTGCAAACTGACCACAAACCTTTATCATTTCTAGCACAGGCTAAGCATGAGAACTCTAGGTTACTCCGATGGTCTTTGCTTCTGGCTCCATATAATTTTAGCATTGAGTATATATCTGGAAAAACCAATTTGGGAGCGGATTTTTTAAGCCGCCATCCGTGTGATGAGAATCACCGTAAACCCCAGAAATAATAATAAATTTCTCTATGTGTATATAGAATAAAGGACTGACATATAATGTCTGTTTTAAGAGGGGAGGTGTCATGAAATATTCTAATCCACATATATAAATTATCAATTAAATATAAAGCCTAATAAATACATATAATAAAGAAAAGAGCAATGGTAAAATGACAGTGCTGTCACAAAGAATGTACTCGAAATCCCCCTTGTTTTCTGCTTCGTCTGCAAATTGTAACGCTTTCACGTTGATAGTAAAGCTTACTGTATTATTACCCGCCTTCTTCAATGAAACGTGTGCTGTATTTCTTGGAAAAGCATTGAGAGGCCCTGCGTAATGACCTAAATTAATCCTAACATTAATTATATTACGTTACCAAAACGAACGAACAGATGGACAAAAGGATAAAGAGAGAGGGGAGGGCTGAAAATCAGGAACGCATGCAACACGCGACGCGCGATATACAAATGCTGCCATCACGCGTGTAAGTCTACAAGCACTAACTTTTTCAGACGGACAGTGATAAAATACACTACCCTTTCCCAGAGTTAGGTTTATAAATCATAAAAAAACTCTTATTAGAAAAGATAACATTAGATGGGTTTACGGGTGAAAACATAACAGTACCCAGACAGCACATCTTCGAAACAGGAGGTAGAAGAAAATACATATTTTGAACGCAGCCACGTAGCTCCTTTGAATTAGTATTTTTGGGTTCCTTAGGGCTTGTTGACAAAGAATATGTAAAACGTTACGCAAATAGTCCAGGAATTAATAAATTATACCCAAAATAAAATATTGGGGGGTGCCTGACAGCATAAAATCATTTCTGCTCATAAGATTTTTTTTTAACGTGTTTGAAAAAAATTTACGTTACAGAAATAGCCTACCATGTAAACTCCAAATTGATTGGAGCGCAACAAATGAAAGCCTAACCACGATTGGTCGGGCTATAAATACTATCTTGGTTGTTAGGGGAAACGGGGAAAGGTAACATTTTTTCAAACACTTGTCGAAACGGGGCTCATTGGTCAGACTCGCTGATATACACACTTGGGAGCGTTAGTTCGAAACCACTTGTTTAAAATAGCTTGATAAAGCATCAGTGCGTTGAAGCCAGCATATATTTGGCTAAATAAAAGCCTGGAAGATAAGCAGATGGAAATTTATGCCAGTTTGTGCCAGAATTCATTGCTAATCAACGTATCTGTGTTTATTCGTATGAATTGTGGTAAGCTTGAACCATTTAATATCTTTTAATGAAAATTGAATGTGAATTGTTGATTTATGCCTGTATATATATGTGTAGTTCAGTGGCCAACGTGAGGTAAAGCCTGTAATGCTCCAGCCTGAACAGAGGGTGTCGGAGAGAAGTAAAACGGCATGGAATGGCCAAACAGTACACTGACCCCTGGATGATTGACTAGAAAGAAATAATGCTGGAAGTGCAGAGGCGTAGTAACCATTAAGAAGGGTAATACTGGAATAAAGTATTTCAGATGAAGCTGACTGTTGGCCTAACGCTCTGAACGCAATGTTTGTGTTGTATTGTGATCAGTGTAAAAAGAAAATATAAATTAGTTATGAAGTAGAAGGTACATCCTTCTTGATTTCAGGGACAGTGGTCTTGATGGTAGTGAGCAGCACCTGGTCAGAGCTTTGCTGAATCCAGAGTCGGACAGCATACTCCTTGGTCTTTTTAGCTATCAGTGAGGTGTCTCCTGAGCCCAGAGGAGAATTCGAGCAGAGGAGTCCTTTCCTGCCGCCATCACGCCAGATAAGCGAATTGGCCAGCTGAGCTCAACATTATGTCCCCTCATCTTGAACTGACTTTTTAAAATTAACATTAAGAGGGGAATTTACTTGTCTTAAAATCAGGAACTGTGAACATCTCCAATACTGGTCCCTAAAGACAAACTATTGAAGTCATGATGACAAATACCAACAGAGCTTGAACAAAACAAAACCAGTATTACCTCATTTTACCACTACACAACTGACACACATAGAACATTTGTAATAATATATGTCACTACAATATTCATATTAAATACATTCTGTACATAACTTGTAATTTAAATTGATTGTGATTCCTGGTTCCCTTGTAGTTGAATCAGGACACATATTCATTCATGCCAGTAATGAATACATATTGTTATTTGAAAGTTTATCAGTGACTCTTTTAAGATATCTTTGTAGAGTGTTATATGTATGTGAGTGTCACAGTGTTGTCAAGAGTAGTGGATTAAATTAAATTGTTTATCTGTCTGTTGTTGTGACTTACACTTCACCATACTCATACCCTAGACACATAACGTAGCATCACACTATTCCAGAATAATTCTGACTGAGATATATATAGATATGTGGTAGCAAGTAAGGTTATCTATAATACACTACTCTTAATAGATATAGATACCTTCACAGCTGATCTCAGTCAGTACACTAAGTTCCCTATAAATATTTATAACATCCCACTTCACCACATATATTGGGGTCTCGCTCTTGGGATTTTGAATCTTTAACTATTAAAAAATATTGGGGGATAATTCACTTCAGGGAATATAAGAATTAAAAGGTATCCTTGGGTGGAATTAAATAAGGTTGAGCTCACGGTGCCTGTGTTGTCCATTAGAGATTGAATTGTTGGTTAGACATTGTATTAAGTTACCTGATAGACAATGGCGGACCTGGCCAAATTTCGATCTGCTGCCGTTCAGACTGCAAAAGAGTTAGGATTAGATGGGCAAGTTATGGTTGCCTATGTTACAACGGAATGTGACAAATTTATTGAACGCGAAGAAAGAAGATTAGAAAAAGAAGCCGAAAGAAGGTTAGAGGCTGAAAGGGAAAATAACCGGTTCAAAGCTGAGGCTGAGACTAAGAGGTTGCAAGCTGAGGCTGAGACTAAGAGGTTGCAGATTGAGGCTGAGGCTAAGAAATTGGAGGCAGAAAGAGAAGACAAAAGATTAGCTGCAGAAAGAGAAGCCGAGGAAAGAAGACAGGCTGCAGAAAGGGAAGAGAGGAAATTAGCTGCAGAAAGGGAAGCAGAAGATAAAAGATTACAAAGGGAACATGAGTTACGACTAAGGGAGTTTGAGTTTCAAGGCCATGCTCCTGAAAATGGTGCCAGTCCCTTTGCCTCTGATGCTACGGTTACTCAAGGAGCCTCAACCTCAGCTATGAACTTTCATTTAGATCATTTTGTTGAGAAAGACGATGATATTGAGAGCTACCTAAATAGGTATGAACTATTAGCTACCACGTATGGGTTAGAGAGAGAAAGGTGGAGCTTAAAGTTATCTCAGGGACTTCGTGGGGCAGCTTATGAAGTTTTTGCAAAAATGAGCAGAGGTGATCAGGAAAATTATGACATGCTAAAGCAGGCTCTTTTGTTAAGGTATGAAAAGAATGCAGAATTCTATAGAAAAAATTTTAGGAATGCTAAACTACTGTCAGGTGAAACCTATCACCAGTTCTCTGCACGAATCGAGACATACTTGGAGAAATGGACTTCTCTGGGGAAAACCCAAGATCTTAAGGAAATGGTCCTTATAGAGCAATTAAGAGAGTCCATGGCTCCAGACCTGAGAAAGTTTCTCATGGAACAAGGTGCAGAGAGGCTAGGTGAGTTGCTAAATGTTGCTGAAAGGTATCAAGCAGCTCAAGCAGAGGTAACAGGTAATAAAAAGAAACAAGTGGATAACTTTAGGGCACCACAGAACTTTAATAAATTTGATCCTAGGGATCAAAATAAAGGTAAGCACCAATTTGATAGGCCACGGTATGACAATAAAAATAAATTCCCACAATTCGATGAAAGGAAATATGATGAAAGAAAATCTTTCAACCAAGGAAAAAGGTGGTGTAAAAATTGTAAGATGAACAATCATGACACTGACCATTGTAGAAGGAAACCTCCTCATTTTGCTGCTATGACATCGGGGAAAAAGGAAAAGAAGGGCAAACCTGAAGAATTACAGGAACCATACCACCCCCCAGTGTGTGAAGATGTCATCTGTAATGGTGTTACTATAAGATGTTTATATGATACCGGTTTAGATTACGATTCCGTTGTGAGTTCTCACCTGGTGCAGGCCGATCAATACACCACAGAAACAGTGGAGATTCAAACTGCAACCAAGGATGTAGCTACCATGACACTTCCCGTCGCCCGAATAAAAGTGAAAACGCGATATGTGGAAGGAATCATAAAAGCAGCAGTGATAAATGAGCCAATCTACCCTCTAATATTGGGGTGTAGATATGTCTTCTTGGGGAATCCCAAGAGACCTGTGATATTGGCAACAGTGCAGACCAGATCACAGTCAAAGAAGGAGGAGGATAATCCCATAAATACTCACCCAGATGAGATGAGGAAGGCACAGGCTGAGGACAAAACACTCAAGCCATGTTTCAAGAAGTTGCCCAAATCTCATACACCTCCAGGCAAGGGAGAGTTTTATATGAAGAACAAACTGATATATAGGAAGGCTGGATCTGAATCCAATGGTCACGGACAGCTGGTCCTTCCCACTTCATATAGGACTAAAGTGTTGGAACTAGGGCATGCGATTCCCTTCAGTGGTCATATGGGAATCAGCGCAACAGGACAGCGAATAGCTTGTCACTATTTCTGGCCAGGAATAACTGAAGATATCAAACGATATGTAAAATCCTGTCCAGAGTGCCAACGAGTAGCACCTAAACATTGGACTGCACCAGCAACTCTGGGGGAAATGCCCATAGTGGGAACACCCTTTGAGAGAGTTGCCGTGGATCTTGTGGGACCTCTCACCCGAACCAAGAGAAGGAACAGCTACATTCTGACTCTGGTGGACACTTGTTCTATGTGGGGAGAGGCAGTAGCCCTGTCATCGATTGATTCTAAACATGTGGCAGAGGCATTGCTCACAATTTTCACAAGGTTAGGCTTTCCCAATCAAATCTTGACTGATAATGGCTCTCAGTTCAAGGGGAAACTAACTGAAGAAGTTTTCAGGATCTTCCAGGCCAAACACTTCCATTGTAGTGTGTATCATCCCCAAGGGAACGGCCAAGTGGAAAGATTTAACGGCACATTGATGTCGATCCTGAGAAAGTTGGCACACGAAAAACCAGATACATGGGACCAGTACCTGCACGCCGCCCTCTTTGCTTATCGGGAGGTACCCCATAGTTCAACCGGTATGGCCCCGGCAACATTATTGTTTGGAAGGCCAATAAAAGGTCCACTCGAAGCTTTGTTAAGAACGTGGACTGATGAAAAGGCAGAGGAAAACATTACATCTTCATACCAATATGTGAATGAGCTGACCACTCGGTTGAAAACTGGCTGGAAACTTGCCAATGAAAATTTGAAACAAGCCAGGAAGAAACATGCTGCCTATTATAACAGGAAGGCGAAAGACAGAAATTTGGCTGTGGGAGAGAAAGTACTGCTTCTTTTGCCTGGGAGTCAGAATAAGTTACAAATTGGATGGCAGGGTCCATATACAGTTTTAGAGAAGGTGTCTAGAACAAATTATAAGATAGATAAGAAGGGGAAAGAAAAAATCTATCATGTGAATCTTCTGAAGAAATATTTGGAAAGAGAACATCAGGAAGAGACACACTTGTTGACCTTGTCCATCGCCATGGAGATGAAAAAGGAACCACTTTCATCATTTGAATATCCATTACACCCCTGTGAGACAGCAGCACAGGTGAAAATCAGTACACATTTAACGAAAACTCAGAAAGAGAGAGTGCAACAGGTTCTAAATAATCATGCAGAGGTGTTAACAGACCGACCAGGGCATACCAACCTATTGGAATATGATATGAAACTCATAGACTCCACACCTGTCTGTATGAAACCATATTCGATTCCGTTTGCTAAGGAAAAAGCTTTGAAGGAAGAGATAGACTATCTATTGAAGGAAGGAATTATTTCGCACAGTGAGTCTTCGTATAGTTCCGGTGTTGTACTCTTAAGGAAGCCCTCTGGAGAACATAGACTCTGTATAGATTACAGGAGACTGAACGCTATTACAGAAGGACAGGTGGATCCATTGCCGGATACAAATCAGCTGTTTGCCAGGCTAAATAAAGCTAAATATTTCTCAAAAGTGGATCTGAGTAAAGGATACTATCAGATTCCAGTAAAGCATGAGGTTAGACCATACCTAGCTTTTAGTACCTCAGAAGGACACTATGAGTTTAATAGATTGCCATTTGGATTGAAGAATGCGCCTAGTGTCTTCTCTTGAATGATGAGAAAATTATTGGATCCTCTGAATAATCCCTGTATAACAAATTTTATGGATGATATCCTTATAGCAACAGAAACATTTGAGGAACACATTGACTCTCTGAACATGCTGTTTGATCGACTTAGGGAGGCAAATTTAACAGCCCGACCAACCAAATGTTGCGTTGGATGTAAAGAATGGAATTTTTGGGACACACAGTTTATCAGGGAAACATGACCCCTGACCCAAAGAATTTAGAGAAACTACAGAAAGCCCCGAGACCACAAACCAAGAAGGACGTGAGATCCTTTGTCTCATTATGTGGTTTCTACCAGAAGTATATCAAAAACTTTAATTCCATATGTGCACCTTTAACGGAATTGACACGTAAAGGACTTCCAGATCGCATTACATGGACACCACAATGTGAAATGACTTACCAAGAATTGAAGGAAAAGCTCACAAGTAAACCCATTTTGAAATTACCTGACTTAAGTCAAGAATTCATAGTAAGGACGGATGCAAGTAATATTGGGTTAGGTGCAACTTTACTACAGAAATCAGATGCATTGGATGGGGAATTAAGCCCAGTGGCATATGCTAGCAGAAAGTTGAATAAAGCTGAAATCAACTACTCAACTAGCGAAAAAGAATGTCTTGCAGTAATATGGGCAATAAAGAAATTCAATATTTATCTATATGGGAAGGCATTTAAGTTGCAAACTGACCACAAACCTTTATCGTTTCTAGCACAGGCTAAGCATGAGAACTCTAGGTTACTCCGATGGTCTTTGCTTCTGGCTCCATATAATTTTAGCATTGAGTATATATCTGGAAAAAAACCAATTTGGGAGCGGATTTTTTAAGCCGCCATCCGTGTGATGAGAATCACCGTAAACCCCAGAAATAATAATAAATTTCTCTATGTGTATATAGAATAAAGGACTGACATATAATGTCTGTTTTAAGAGGGGAGGTGTCATGAAATATTCTAATCCACATATATAAATTATCAATTAAATATAAAGCCTAATAAATACATATAATAAAGAAAAGAGCAATGGTAAAATGACAGTGCTGTCACAAAGAATGTACTCGAAATCCCCCTTGTTTTCTGCTTCGTCTGCAAATTGTAACGCTTTCACGTTGATATAAAAGCTTACTGTATTATTACCCGCCTTCTTCAATGAAACGTGTGCTGTATTTCTTGGAAAAGCATTGAGAGGCCCTGCGTAATGACCTAAATTAATCCTAACATTAATTATATTACGTTACCAAAACGAACGAACAGATGGACAAAAGGATAAAGAGAGAGGGGAGGGCTGAAAATCAGGAACGCATGCAACACGCGTCGCGCGATACACAAATGCTGCCATCACGCGTGTAAGTCTACAAGCACTAACTTTTTCAGACGGACAGTGATAAAATACACTACCCTTTCCCAGAGTTAGGTTTATAAATCATAAAAAACTCTTATTAGAAAAGATAACATTAGATGGGTTTACGGGTGAAAACATAACAGTACCCAGACAGCACATCTTCGAAACAGGAGGTAGAAGAAATTGCATATTTTGAACGCAGCCACGTAGCTCCTTTGAATTAGTATTTTTGGGTTCCTTAGGGCTTGCTGACAAATAATATGTAAAACGTTACGCAAATAGTCCAGGAATTAATAAATTATACCCAAAATAAAATATTGGGGGTGCCTGACAGCATAAAATCATTTCTGCTCATAAGATTTTTTTTTAAACGTGTTTGAAAAAAAATTTACGTTACAGAAATAGCCTACCATGTAAACTCCAAATTGATTGGAGCGCAACAAATGAAAGCCTAACCACGATTGGTCGGGCTATAAATACTATCTTGGTTGTTAGGGGAAACGGGGAAAGGTAACATTTTTTCAAACACTTGTCGAAACGGGGCTCATTGGTCAGACTCGCTGATATACACACTTGGGAGCGTTAGTTCGAAACCACTTGTTTAAAAATAGCTTGATAAAGCATCAGTGCGTTGAAGCCAGCATATATTTGGCTAAATAAAAGCCTGGAAGATAAGCAGATGGAAATTTATGCCAGTTTGTGCCAGAATTCATTGCTAATCAACGTATCTGTGTTTATTCGTATGAATTGTGGTAAGCTTGAACCATTTAATATCTTTTAATGAAAATTGAATGTGAATTGTTGATTTATGCCTGTATATATATGTGTAGTTCAGTGGCCAACGTGAGGTAAAGCCTGTAATGCTCCAGCCTGAACAGAGGGTGTCGGAGAGAAGTAAAACGGCATGGAATGGCCAAACAGTACACTGACCCCTGGATGATTGACTAGAAAGAAATAATGCTGGAAGTGCAGAGGCGTAGTAACCATTAAGAAGGGTAATACTGGAATAAAGTATTTCAGATGAAGCTGACTGTTGGCCTAACGCTCTGAACGCAATGTTTGTGTTGTATTGTGATCAGTGTAAAAAGAAAATATAAATTAGTTATGAAGTAGAAGGTACATCCTTCTTGATTTCAGGGACAGTGGTCTTGATGGTAGTGAGCAGCACCTGGTCAGAGCTTTGCTGAATCCAGAGTCGGACAGCATACTCCTTGGTCTTTTTAGCTATCAGTGAGGTGTCTCCTAAGCCCAGAGGAGAATTCGAGCAGAGGAGTCCTTTCCTGCCGCCATCACGCCAGATAAGCGAATTGGCCAGCTGAGCTCAACATTATGTCCCCTCATCTTGAACTGACTTTTTAAAATTAACATTAAGAGGGGAATTTACTTGTCTTAAAATCAGGAACTGTGAACATCTCCAATACTGGTCCCTAAAGACAAACTATTGAAGTCATGATGACAAATACCAACAGAGCTTGAACAAAACAAAACCAGTATTACCTCATTTTACCACTACACAACTGACACACATAGAACATTTGTAATAATATATGTCACTACAATATTCATATTAAATACATTCTGTACATAACTTGTAATTTAAATTGATTGTGATTCCTGGTTCCCTTGTAGTTGAATCAGGACACATATTCATTCATGCCAGTAATGAATACATATTGTTATTTGAAAGTTTATCAGTGACTCTTTTAAGATATCTTTGTAGAGTGTTATATGTATGTGAGTGTCACAGTGTTGTCAAGAGTAGTGGATTAAATTAAATTGTTTATCTGTCTGTTGTTGTGACTTACACTTCACCATACTCATACCCTAGACACATAACGTAGTCATCACACTATTCCAGAATAATTCTGACTGAGATATATAGATATGTGGTAGCAAGTAAGGTTATCTATAATACACTACTCTTAATAGATATAGATACCTTCACAGCTGATCTCAGTCAGTACACTAAGTTCCCTATAAGTATTTATAACATCCCACTTCACCACACTTACTATGATTGTGTAACGGTGACATCTGATGACTGACTGGTCTGACATCTGTGCTAGTCAGCTACAAGTCTAGCCACATACTAGCCAAGGCTGATATGATGTTTCAGGTTCCATGAAATAACTCAAACCAGACTGTCAAGTATCAGAAGCCTGTGTTGTTCATCAGAGGCAATCCCACAAAAGTGCAGGACCCCAAAGAGTGAACTTCAACTGGTCATTGGCATCCCTATAGCTGGGTCTACCTAGTCTGATATCTACAAAGGACAGTTCAGTGTCAGCATTGTCAAGTTGAAAGATAAGTGTCATTTAAGACACTGACCACCCATATATGAAAAATAGCCAATAGTGAAAACAGCATTCATACCTTTAAGAAATTCAGTCAATTGATGACAGTTATGTGTAAAGTCAGAGGACTAAGAACAGTGATATAGTTGAAGTGATTGCAGTTTTCATTAACTTTATTAGTCTAGATCTTGAAGTCTAAACAGACAATAATAGTAATTGTGTGAATATTTTTTATATATTTTAAGGCTCTATTCCAACTAGCAGAAATATAATATTAGTGTAAATATTAAAATATTTTAACTGTACCTGAGGAATTATTCACTTCTTACATTTGTGGTTAAAGTGAATGTTCATTGTATTTATCCCCTAGACATTTAGTAATCATAAGATAGTCACAGGGAGGAGACACCTTAAATCCTGATACAACTTCTTACCAACTGGCCAGGGTTTTCACACTCTGACTATTTCTATGATATCCATACACCAGTGCTTATTTCTAAAACTGGGGTATTAATTGTGAGACCAGAACTCTTTACTGGCATACTATCCTGGTAGCATATGAGATACCTGGATTCTTACATAAATAAATAATTTTAAATAACCTCCCGCTACAATAGTATATTTGCATATACATTGAACTTTGACTATATAGAATAATGGACTTTCAGACCAAAGGATAGGTTGTGTAGACTTTTCTCTGTGAGTTCTGCGAGCCCGACTGGTAGTCGGCAGGTGGATTACAATCGTTGATATTAGACGATCAGAGTGTTTATAACACAGGACTTTATGAATTAGTGATCATATATTAGAAAGAGATACACGTATTTCCTTGTGGAATTTATTACTAATTGCAAAAGTTCAGTTTTACAGTCAGAAGGATCGTCTGTCTACTGTGTCGGGTGATTCCTTTAATGTTCCGAAACTTGTTCGTGTTGTTTTATATTGCAACTGTCCCTTAGACTAGGAGCCGACAGTGAACGGGTTATACAACATACTGCACAATGTTTTTTGTTATTAGGATTTTGTGATTTAAAACTTGTACAGGATAACGTAGCATTATTTTGACATCCTGCTTGTGTGATCTAAGGAAGGAGATCAGAGCACTAAGGGAGTTGATCGTGTGCAATGAAGATACCCAAACCAAACCAAATAAACAGGATAACGTAACCGGGTGTCATTCCCACTACCAAAAAGGTTCAGACTTTCACAAACATGCGCTGAATGGCATGACTGAAATGGTATGACATGATCACTAATGTGGAACTGATAACGTGAACCTGGAAAACATTAGTGGAATAAGAAGTGGGGATAAGACGATGCCGTTGGATAGGATACGATTTTAGAAAACTAGTTACAGGGAAATCCCTGCACTGGAAGCAACAGTGTAAGAGAAATTGATGTTGGCCAAGATAGCACATTATAAACAGAACTGGAGACAAATATGAAGGGGATAAAGGAGACGTGGAGAGATCTTGAACGGATGGCACAGGACTTGAAGGCTGAGCATGATTTTGTTGAAAACCTTGTTTCTACGGTGAGCTGATAGATATTGATCGTGGTATTGGTGATGATAATGATGATGGTGATGATGGTAATGGTGATGGTGATTACGATGATGATGAGGATGATGGTGATGACGATGATGGTGATGATGATGGTGGTGATGGTGATGATGATAGTGGTGATGATTTGGTGATGATTACAATGGTGATGATGAGGATGATGATGACGATGGTGATGATGATAAGGATGATGACAATGATGGTGATGATGAGGATGATAGTGATGATGGTGATGACGACGATAAGGATGATGATGATAGTGATGATGACGACGATGATAATGATGACGATGATGAAGGTGATGATGGTTACGATGGTGATTATGATGACGCCGATGATAGTGATGATGATGATGGTGATGATGACGATGATGATGATAATGATGATGATGATGATTACTATGATGATGATAATGGCGACGATGATGACGATGAATTCACACAATGAAAGGACACATTTTTAACAAGCATTTAAAAATAAGAAACACGGAAGCACAACATATTTTATTGTTTACATTTAAAAGATTAGGTATAATTTTACAACAGATCTTCAAATTCAGTGTGACTCTGGTGCATTTTCTGTTTGATAATACGGTATTTTCTGTTTGATAATACGGTGCTTGTATTGCATTCAAGAAATATCAAGTCTGGATAACAAACTGAAACTTTAAAATAAGAAAATTTGTAACTTCTGATGTTCGCTGTGAGGACAACATCAGACATTCTCTGAAGGATCGAGTAACCAAGCCAACACAAGACAGCTGATATGATAACACGACGCACTCTCTGGCTCACCTCTAAACACCAGGGTAGAAGAGGAATGACTAAGAAAGTAACTAACTTCTGATAGTATACATTTCTTGACTGATTTTACACATCAGACATTACCGTCCTATAACATACACCTTAACTGACTTTAAACACTATTTTTGTCCTTTTACAGTTGACATAATATTTGGTCGCCGCACCTTCAACCCTCCTCGCCGCACCTTCAACCCTCCTCGCCGCACCTTCAACCCTCCTCGCTGCACCTTCACCCTTGCTCGCCGCACCTTCAACCCTCCTCGCCGCACCTTCAACCCTCCACGCGTAGTTCCACGGAGACAAAGACAGACTAGGACTTTCATTTCCTGATGCAAGTGTCACGAGTCGACTAATATGACGTTGTGCATTAGGCTGACAACCTCAACATGTAAGACAAATTGCCACATAAACCACTGCTGCAGGAGCAGGTGAATGTTTGGTGGAGGCTTATTGTAAGGGGCACAGCTGCAGCGGTGGCTCTATGCTCCATAAGGAGCGACAAGTAAATGATGATGCTTTACATACAAACCACGTGACAGAAACTGCCTAAAATAATCAAACAATAATCTTGGTAGAATAGCAATGTTTCTATAGAATAAACAAGAGACAGCACAGAACAGACAAGATCGGAGAGAATAGACACCTTTGGCCGACCAGAATCACTATGAGTACACGTTGCCTCCGTTGCTTTTATTATATTTCCAAGAATAATCATTGATTGGGGGAAAACCTTGCCAGACACGACGATCATAATAGCCTAAAGCCACGGGTCGTGTGATGATTCTCTTCTCAAAATATGATGGCTGTTCGGAAAACAGGTCTCGTTTTTCCTTGTTGTCCTCATCCGTCTGGGATCTCTTGTCTAAATTAGCTTGCCGTGATACAATTCTGGAGCCACCCTTTCTCGAAGAGTCGATATAGTTGATCGGGTAGACTCTCTTCTCGATGCTTTCAGAACGATCCGTGTCTCGCAGGTTGTCTCTCCTGTAGACAGCCTCTCCAGATGCGATGACTCCTACACTTACAAGTACAGCCGCTTGCAATATTAGACATTTCATGGTCATTTTTTTTAATCTGAAAAAAAAAAATTAATATCCAATTCAAATGTCAGGTCAGTCTTATTGTATGGCTCTGAAACATGGAGAACAACTAAAACAAGAAACAAAACAAAAAAGTTATAGACTTTCATAAATGAGTACTTTCGTAGACTAGAAGGATTGAACTGGATGGCTAGATTACTAATGTGGAACCGATGACAAGGACCAGACAAATGACAATGGAACAAGACATGAGAAAAAGGCGTTGAAGATGGATAGGGCACACATTGAGAGAACCTGTTGATAGCATGTCATTGTTCTAGATCGCCCATGGTGTGAGGGGTTGACGAATGAAGACATGGAGAAGATAACTCCAGTCATGAAGGGCATGAAGAAGACGTGGAAAGATCTTGAGCTGATGGCACGGGACACGAATGCTTAACATCGGTTTGTTTTACAGGCCTATGCTCCATTGGGAACTGAAGAGTCATGATCTTGTAACAAGAAAGCGTAATAATAAGTATAAGAAGAATTTACAGCATCAAAATTAGATATTTAAAAAAAAAATTGCCTCGTTTTGGCGATGCGCGTCTCATTCAACCCAGTCGTTTATATTAGGGTTCGTGTCCAAATATAAGAGAACCTTTAGGACTTACATAATCAGACATCTTCTCTTTGTTTGTTATGAGAAAAAGAGCATTATTAAAAAAAAACCGGACTTTCCTGTGTAAGGAGTATATTTAAAAAAAACAAAAAACCTTTCAGAGAGATGCCCCAAGGGCTGTTCATATTTTTATCATTTACAAATACATTTTTCCCCATTTAGTTCGAGGGGAGGAGGGGGTGGGGGAGCTGTCGAGACAAATCAAGAATATAAATAAATATTACACACATATAAAGGTATGTTTCAGGCACTCGTGAGAAATAAAGAAACAGAAAACTAGACAACAGAAAAACAACAGAACGAGTGGCTTACCGGAGAATCGAACCAAGGACCTTCCGAACGGCACCACCAACTACCTACAAAAGCGCACCGCAAAAATAGTGCTTCTGTATACAGGTGTCATTAGCACGATTTGCAACACATAACACCGGATATGTACCTAGAGCGATCCAGCCTAATTAGTGACGCAATCACTTCTATTGTCCTCTTATTATACAGTATAGGTCAGATTATACAAGACAAAGACCTTAATATTGTGTCTGGTCAATTTGTTCAAATAAAGAATATGCTACTGAACCCTCATACATGTCGTACAAGTCGACTAATATGAGGTTGTGCGTGGGGCTGGCCACCAGATCATGTAAACCAAATGCCACAGAAACCACAATGGGAGGAGAATGTGAATGCTGTGTACATGCTTCCTACTAGGGAACCAGTTGCAGTGCTGGCTACATGCTCAGTACGAGCGCAAAGGAAAATGAATGATTATCTTCTGCTTCGTTGTTCGCTCTCTTATAACTGCATCTATTTCCTTACGTAAGGCTGGATGTCTGACTCAGATTTCTCGCATTGTTCTCATTTAATCACATCTACATCTCTCGTGAAGTAGCCGGTCTGCTTCAGGCTTCTCTCATCGTTGTTAGATAACCATATATATTTCTTTCAAGAAGCAGCCGGTATGCCTCAGACTTTTCTCTTCGCTTTCATATAACCACATTTATTATTCTCATAAAGTTGGCTGTCAGCCTCAGACTTCTCTCATATATACACATCTAGTTCTCTCGGGAAGTAGCCGATCTGTCCTCAGACCTCTCTCGTTGCTATCATATAACCATGAAGTTGGATGTCTGAAGCTCCTCTCGTCACCAAACAATGTTTCCATCAACAGGGTTAGTGAAGGCCATGTTATCAATTTACTTCGCCTGCTTAGATCACTAATATGGAACCGATGACAAGGACCAGACAAATGACAATGGAACAAGACATGATAAAAAGGCGCTGAAGATGAATAGGACACACATTGATAAAATTATTATCTTCTGCTTCGTCGTTCGCTCTGTTAAAACTACATCTATTTCCTTACATAAAGCAGGACGTCTGCCTCAGATTTCTCGCATTGTTCTCATATAATCACATCTACATCTCTCGTGAAGTAGCCAGTCTGCTTTAGGCTTCTCTCATCGTTGTTATATAACCATATATATTTCTTTCATGAAGCAGCCGGTATGCCTCAGACCTTTCTCTTCGTTCTCATATAACCACATTTATTATTCTCATAAAGTTGGCTGTCAGTCTCAGACTTCTCTCATATATCGGGATGTAGCCGATCTGTCCTCAGACCTCTCTCATTGCTATCATATAAACATATTTATTTCTCTCATAAAGTTGGATGTTTGAAGCTTCTCTCGTCACCAAACAATGTTTCCATCAACAGCGTTAGTGAAGGTCATGTTGTCAATTTACTTCGCCTGTGGAATCGATATTCTTAAAGGAAAGATTGTCTTCCCCACAGGGGCACTGGTCTGTCTGACAGGTTTTTAATTTACTCATGATATTTGTGTCTACAGTAGTCGATTGTCAGAATGAAAATTTGTTCATTTCTTGATAAAGAGTAGTACGCCACTGTTTTATCTGACCCTGTGTGTTGTCTATGTCCCTTTTCTTTGAAGTTAAATTTGTAAAAATTTCTTTACTGTCCTTTCACTCTGATGAATTAATAGCTGATTTCCATTAGCGGTTCTCGAAGGCTGTCTAATTCATTGTTTTTATGGTTCAAAGGAGCAGTTACTGAAATGGAATCTGCAAGGAATACAATCTTATCTTTAGTACTTTTTTTCTGTTTTTGACGATGGTTACTGCAACAGTTTTATTAAAGTTGTATGAAAATTTTGCAGTGGCCACTCAGATATGGATTTTCTATATATTCTTCAATAATGCATGTATCATTCCTTCATTCCCTTCAAGTCCTCAAGGAGCACGGGTTCTCAACAAACGTATGCTAAGTCTTCCTGTCACATACCATCAGCTCATAGTTTCCCATGTCATCCTCACCATTTTCATTTCCGTCTCCATGTCTCTTTTCCACGGGGTTTCCCGTCCACCTCGGCTTATCCTACCTGATGATTCCAGAACTACAACTGCTTATTAATGCTTGGATGGTTAAGTTTTGTTTAAATTAGTATGCATGGAGGCATATCTGGAGTCATCCTTATATGACCCCTAACTATGCACAATGCTATAATATACATGTGTGGAAGTGAACCTCGGTCAGTGAGGCTAATTACACCCTCATTGACTCTTGAAATCATCCACACACTTTCAGGGATTCTACCTGTGGTGAAATTTGTTGAGAACCCAGCACTGCAGACTAAACTTGGAGTAGTCACGTGAGCCCCTGTGATGAATTTACCGTGATACAACGTTAAAATATCTCCAATTATAAAGATAACATGTAGGGATAAAAATAATGCGTGAGATACTAGGAGACATGCTCGCCTATGCCAGCATTTCCTACCGCCATTGAAACTAACTAGTAGACATGCAGACGAAACGGTACCCTTTTAGACGGGAGGGAAACGGAGATAAAAATCATTATGACGGTCTGAACACGTGTTTGAATCTAGAAAGGCAAAAAATTGAGCAAAATAGGTTTTTCTTTAATAATAAAGTTATGAAAATAAAACCTAGCTAGTTTGATAGCCCATCTTAAGCTGACAAATAATATACTTTTATTTATACAGACGGACAGATAACAAGGAAGATATTGACAAAAGACCGTATTGTTCCTATCAGACTAGCGAACAGTATTGTTGTGTATACTTTCACTAAAAGTCACATTTTGCGTCCTTGAGACAAGAAAATGCAAAATTCAAACTGTAATGAACTAGCGGGGCAAAGTCGGGAGATAGTGGCTAAAAATAACTTAGGAAGCAGGTTTGTGTCGTTTTTACATGTAGTTAGCCCAAAACAACAAGTGAAATTGGGGAAAAGCCAAATTGTGACCGACGTACATTTGAGAAATTGAGATGTACTTTTGACTTTATTTTCAAAATTCAAATTGAAAAGCTTGGTCTTTCGATCTGATTGGCCAACGCATTTTTATATTAGCAAGATAGAGACGCACATTTGTGCCATTCGATAGAAGTCTGTCCTATAACACAGTCCTATAACTGCTAGTGGTGTTTTCCAGGAAATAATACATATAATTCAGTGAGACGCCATACTCTAGCCAGCAGCTCAGCTGAGTTTTGCTAGTATTAAGTACTGTGTTCTCAATTTCGAATTGTGGTAAGGATAAAAGCATTTCTCTTGTTTATTTTAACATTTTGAGTGATTGATACTGCCATATCAAAAAGAAAATGATTACGACAAGTAAGTGCTTGCTCTAGGTCCCCAGCCGCAGTCCAGGGTCTAGAGACAAACAAATAATATATGGACACCTAACTAAGACTATGGAAGGCGGATCTATTATTGAGATCAGTGGGAACATATCACCCATCTTATTGAATGAAAGAGGAAACTATTGAACATATCTCAGATGCAATGCAGTCTTGGGGAACTGGTACTATGTGAAAACAACTGGGTGAGATGTGCTATGTTGGTCAGAGAGATCTGACCCAGTCTGTGTAATGTTGTTGTGTGGTGTTGTGTGTAAGAGTGGCTCAGTAGATAGAGTACTGACACATGGCACAAAATTTTGTTTCAGAAGTTTCTGTTTCGGCACTAAAGTGGTGCCAAATGCTTTTGTAAAAGTACACAAGCGGGTGCCTGTGCAGCCTAACATTGGTGTCAGTGAAGCCTAACATTGTACTCCAGCTACGGAGAGGAGTGGGCCACCAGATTCTTGTATCAGATCGTCACAGGCGAGATAAGTGAAAACCTGGCCTGCTGGAGATTCACAACTATTCCCCCATCAAATAAAGACATAACTCTTGAGAGATATAACATTTACTTCATTCCATAAGTCAATGGACAATGATTTTGGTAGTCACAGATTGGGCGTGATGACGACACTCCAACGAAACATCCAGTGCTAGTTCTCCCAAAGACATTATAGATAATAGTAATATTAACCATTCTTATAATATACCTATGTACACAAATTACATTTTATTATGCCACATATTTATGCATTTCATTAATAAATTCATATCATTACATATGTTCTGACCAAAATAAAACTTGGTTCAGAACTAATAAAGTTAAAAGATTTTTTAAACTTAAACTATAACAACCAGAGTTAGTTCAGTGTATTGTAGAGTTTATTATTATTATTATTAGACTTAATAATTACATGTGTGTGTCTGTATATTATATTCCCTACACATTACATTTCAGTACCCTAGACTTTTTAACGTAGCTAACATTCATTATAGTAAAACAAGTCTGTTTGAGGTCGTAAGTGGTAGCGGAAAGGCCTCCTGTAATTCACATAAACTTTTATCTCAAGAGCCTTCACAGCTGACCTCATACAGTACACTAGGTAACATAACAAACATACATTAACATAAAAAACCACTACAGCCCCAGACGTGATTCTTTGGTTTGACCTGGTTGACTATGTACAGGAGGATCTCACTATGGACCCAGCGATAGGCAGGGGGAGGTGAGAAGTGGCTCTGCAGGACGTGACAATTCCTTGTGAGAGCCCAGAACCAGGACACAATATTTTAGCTCTACTTTGTTGGAGAGCCCCCTTGGATGACGGGGAGATACACAGTATCCTAGCTTGGGATCAAATGTGACGATCCTTTAAATGCTAGCCAAGCTGGAGCTCATGACATCAACTCAGCACGTTTCAGAATGGCAGAAAAGTCACAAGAAAAGCCTAGATCTACAGTGTAGATAATACCAAGGAGTCTTCAACTTGATATTTGCTGCATAAGAGCGAGACGCCCAGCAGCCCTAGTTAAACAACAACAACAATTTAAATTAGTTGACTTATCCACATTATTTTACAAACATCACAAGCAGAAGAACTACCGTATGACTAACATACTCGTACAACATATCTATAACATTTGTAAGTGGGCTTCTGTTGTTCTAACTTTTGAGTTTTAAATTTATAACTCAAGTAAGAGGCTTTCGAAAAAAATAGCTTACAAGTTATATCATATTGATAACTACAACAGGCGAAGACAATCTTTCCTGACAGTCAATAAATCAATCAGTCAACACCCTTTAGCTTTAAATATCTTTAATCCGAGAAGGCTAGGCATCCTATCTCATTGCCCAGGAGACCAGGGGGGAAGTATATCATTAGGACCACTTGTTCTGAAAAAAAGTTTGCATAAATTGTATTCCCTCAACTTGAAATCGAACCCGGTACCTCTAGAATTAGAGACTTATAGACTATAAAGTTGGAAATGAAAGATTAGAACATGAAAAAAGAATGAAAGGAAGTTATGGATTGGGCCAGAGAAATGAGAGAGGAGAGCGCTTGACAACATTCTGCCTAGAAAACAACATAGTCAACAAATACTCTTTTCATGCAACACCCTAGAAGACAATATACATGGACGTCACCGGACGGAAAAAGCAAGAACCAAATAGATTACATCTTAATACAACAAAGGTGGCGATCTTGTATCTCATCCATCAAGACGCTCCCAGGAGCAGACTGTGACTCCAACCATGAACTTCTTGCTGCAAACTTCAAGATCAAATTGAAAAAAGTCGTTACAAGCGACAAAGTAATACGTTATGACACAAGCGCCATACCAGAAGAGTACAGTGTCGATATTCAGAACAATTTGACGTTCTTTTTGCAGTACAGGAGGAAATGACACCAGATGAACTTGCCAATAACACCAGAGATGTTTATATTACAAATGCACAGAAGTTAATTCCTAAAAGAAGTTTAAAGAGACGAGAATACATCTCAGACGAAACACTGAAGTTGGTGGTAGAGAGAAGAAAAATTAAGTCCAAAAAAGATACAGAAAATCAGGAGTTGTACAAGGAATACACAAAGCAGATTAAAAAACAAATCAGACAAGACAAACAACAATACATAAACGACACCTGCAGGAGAATAGAGGAAGTGCGCGAACAGGGATTGAGTAAGAATAAGTTTTCTGAAGTTAGAACTTTGAAGAACAGCAACGTTAAATCATCACCTCGAGCAATAAACGACAAGAAAGGAGACACTCTAACAGAACGTAAAGATATTCTGAACAGATGGAAGGAGTACTGTCAAGAAATGTATACGGAAATAAACAAAGCGGCAGATAACAAGGTCATGGATGAAGCGGAACGTGAACCTAGCATAGAGGAAGTCCGGTACGCAATCAAACACTTGAAAAGTGGAAAATCTCCTGGTTGTGATGAAATAACAGCTGAAATGATACAGGCAGGAGGAGAAGGCAGCGCTCGTATATACCTTGCATTATGCTGCAAGATCTGACAAAACGGAATTTGGCCCAAGGAATAGTAAATAAAACAGTTGCAAAAAAGGTTACATCATTCGAAATGAAATGCTACAGAAGGATGTTGAGAATACCCTGGACAGAAAAAAAAGACCAACAGAGAAGTACTGCACTCACTAAACGTACAGGAACATTGGCTCCTAAATACCATCGCAATAAGGAAGCTGAAATTTTTCGGTCACATAAAAAGACATAATAGTCTGGAAAAAATAATGATGGAAGGCATGGTCCCTGGAAAAAGGGGAAGGGGTCAACCTAGACGACGGTGGACCCAGGACATCACAGAGAGTCTGAACTTGTCTTTGTCTGATGCAGGTCGACTTGCCCAGAATCGTGATGCGTTCAGAGCAGCTGTAATGGAGACAACGTTCTGGAAAGAATACGTCACATGATGATGAGACTATAACATAACATCGGCAAATACCTACCTCTATGATAACGATTAGAGGTATATAACCATCTGTGCCTTAGCACCATTATGGTAACCGGACCTAACACCAGAATCAATTATACAAGGTGATATAAGCCAAAGCTGAAACAAATAATCCGGACTTTCATTTCATAAGTGACACATATTAAATCGAGATATTATTATTGCAGTGTAATGACAGAATATGCATATATGAAATATCGATCTAGTAAATACTTCCTTTTTCTTCTTCAAGTAACGTGGCGTAGGCGATCACGTCTCTCTACAACTTTGTTGTCTCTAGTACTGTTAACAATTTTGTTGTTGCTTTCTGTCAAGGCATGATGTCAAACCATCATGTATCTTCTCTCTTTGTTCTCTGAATCTCCTTTCTTAAATTTTTCCTGTCACGATATATTCTAGCTTGTAATTATTTGCTCAAAGAAAGTTGATTGCTCCCTTCTAATTTCTATCAGACGATTCCTTTGTGCACTGACTTCTTTTAAGACATCCTGATTATTGCTTTTAGATGTCCGGGGCATTCTTATCATTCTTCTATAAAACAGCTTCTCTGTGGTCGCCATTGATTTTCCTACTTACGAGTCTACTAATTGTCCATGACTCACTTCCATGAGTTACGATTGGCTGTATATAACACTGAAGAACGCCCTTTCTTATTTCCATTGACAAGGAATCGTTGTACATACTACCAATGTTCGACTGTGCGTATGATACGTACTGTATTTTTTTACGATAAAATACGTATTATATACGTACGGTAAAACTTCCGTACGTTGAAATACGTTGCACCAGTTCGTCAAATGACCATTTTTCTGTAAATATGAACGTTTTAACACATGTACGTCTAACAATTCAAGCAATAGTTGAATGTTTTGTTTAAATAAAATAAAACATATATGTATGATATTAGCCTTTAAAGTGTCAATAAAACTCTTGTTACATAAAAACAAACAACTGGTTTTTATTTTTTACACATTATGCCCCAATGAAGTAATTTTACGCTATACCTATGTAAAGCGCCCTATGTCAAACTTACGCATATTATTAATTTAACATGTAATAACGTATTATACGTGTATTTTATTTTGTGCCATAAAATACATATAATACGCGTATGTTATTATCAGACGTACATTGTATCCACAATTCCCATACACTACTTGTAAACATCTAGACTTTATTTTCTGACTCTGATAATACATCATTTTATAGACACTTTTGTTTTTGTGCACAATTTCTTTTTTTCTTTCTTTTTTTTTTTTTTGGTGTGAGCAAAAAATAATAACATTATGAAATGAATTTTTTTTTATTTCAGAGTCGTACGGCTGCAAAAATAGAAATGAATCAGATCCTAATGTCGTAGATGAGAAATGAATGAAGCTTTGATGTCATGCAATAAGACAACAAATTTGATCCGAAGCGCTACCTCGGAATTCTTAACCCCATAAGGGATCACACGCAAGGATGAATTCGTGGAACTTTTGCCGTAAATGATGACGTGTAACTGGCTGACACGACTCAGAACAACCATGAACACATTGTTTTAAAAGTATTCAAAATTTGGAACCCTTTGGTTCAACTTAAAGTTGAAAAGTAGAAAGCGAAAACCAGACAAAATCCGGATCTCTGCTACACACACCTCATCCAGCCTGAGAGTGTAAAGGCAGATCCTTCATAGATTAACGTAATCAGATCCTTCATAGATGAACGCAGTGGGAGCCTTCACCGATTTTATTAAACACCAGATTTAAAAGGCCTTTGAGTTTTTATTATTTATTTATTTATTTTGTTTTTTCATCGTGCCTTGACTATTGGCCATGATTCATGAGAAGTTTGAGTACAAAAATCCAGTGAAGTGGAAATGGAATGGAAGGGAGGATTAATGCTGACATCCGGGCATACATCAGGAAGAGTACTATATAATTATTTGGCGGGTTACTTGCTCGTTGGAAAAAATATCTTAAAAACTGTTGCATGGAAACAATATTTGGTCTGATGCCGGTACATACGTAAATAATTAGCATTCATACCATTCGACATTTGCCAAAATAGACCGAGCACCTACGTGTTTGCCCAGAGTGCAATGACATCCATTCTGATTTACAATAACAATAATAAAGCAAGTTGATATGTTTTATCGCCTCTGAAATGGCCGACTTTTTTTTATTTCTTATCGTTATACAATTAATAATTTTCTATTTCTGCTTTCAGTAGGAGCCAAACAATCACAGATCGTAACTGAGTGTCCTGGAGTCATGATAGTTTATCACTTTCACGGAATTCAAATCTAGCAGCCTGCTAGCTCGGGTATCATGCCACCTTGTAAGACATGCCTGGAGGAGATGCAGTAGTTTTATACTTTCAGAGACCGTCCAGGGACTACACAGAGCTAGTTCTTTCTAAAAATACTTTATTTCTAACATCTTAGTTCTTTGTTAAAAAATACTTTATTTCTAATATCTTTGTTCTTTGTGGAATATTTTATTCTATTATCGGTTGATTCTTTATAAAATATTCTATTATGTTATCTACTAATTCTTTTTACTGTCTTCTAGTAGAATGGTGCCAGACTATTAGCTATGTCGTTCCACTGTGTTCACCAGCTTCGTGGGTCATGCTGCAATAGCAACAGCTTGACCTCTTTACGCAAGCGCCCAGCCTTGCGTTGGCCTTGACATTGTCTTGGGGGTGCGTTCCTATAGTCAGTAATGACTGAAAAGGATACTTCTACTTCTGCTAGTAGTATAGTAGAATGGTCAAATACAGAGTGTCCCAAAAGTCATGTACCATTGGGAACATCCCAGTGAAACACGTTCCAACGGATCTCGCTTCCGGTGATGAACATTTCATACGATGCTGCTCACAGCATTGAACGTGTTTCAAAGTCTTAAGTGTGGAGTCTTCAAGCAGGACGGATTTCAAATTACCCCTGAGAAAATAATCCAGAGGCGTGAGGTCTGCGGATCTCTTTGACATGCATTATGACAATTTCCGTCTTCGCCCGAGCAGTGTAACTTCAAATCCGTATCACCCGTTATGTGATGTTCTATCTGCAAGAAACCAGACTTAAGGGACACTCTATATAATGCCTTGGTCACGGAGTTTTAGACCTGAGGGGTTCAGGACAAAAGATATAACCGTAGAAGCATGTGCAGCAAGACTAGTTGTATTTTGTTTTCCCTGAAAGTATTGTTATTGGTGTTATTATTGATCATAATCGATATAATTGCACTCCGTGCAAACCATTAAATTCTCAGTCTTCCTCAGCAAATATCGAAGGGTATGAATGATAATTGTTGCTGTAGCGCGCTGGTTGTATACATGACGTGTGCATTATCCCATACGTCAATCCTTGCTAGTTTTACTTTTGCTGCCGAATTTCACCAATTGTAGCCTTGTTGATACATCGAATGCAGTGTTTTTCTCTAGCAAGTGAACATTAATTGTCTGTAATACCTTTCCCTTTTCCATATCCAGTGTCCCCACCATGCGTGCTCTTGAAGCAAGCCTGTCAGCTCACTCCTTGTCGCGTAACCCTGCAAAACCATAACAGTAGATCCACACCAGTTCTTGAAGATTCGAGGCTTCTACGGATGCTTTCTATTCATGCCGTAGCCATCCATGTTGGGCCATCAGAAGCATGGATTGAGAGTCTTACACAATAACGTCCCTGGTAAATGGATTTTCAGTTACCCATGAAGGTATAATATACTAAAACAATTAGGGCTGAAGCAACAGTGAACAACAAGAGCACTTAAACTTGGTGAACCTGATGAAAAATCACAGGGCTTGCTGTGGAACAACCGCAATGGGCAATGAAATTCAGGCCAGTAATTTATGTACAACAATATTATTACATTAACATCTGCATCGGGATGAAAGGGATGCCCTTAGAGGTTACAATAAAGCGAAGTAAGCTCAGTCCCTAGCACAGGTGGACAACCATCAGGGTTCTGACACTTAGATGTAAAGGATTTAGAAGGGTGGAAACACTTGTCTGACTGGGAAAAACCTCTGATGATCAGATTGCCTCATGTTGTAAGGCTGTATATTGATTTCCAGTAACTGTATCGCGAGTTTGTCTTGTACTATTGTTAGTTATTTATAAATTGATGTTTATTCTGCTACCGGCTGGTTCTTTATGTTGTCTTATTTTAAATTCTTGCTTCCTTCTTAATATCCCTTTTGTTCCTAATGAGGCCGTCACTGCGCAGACCCTCGTGTGATTTGTTTGACATGAGAGAGTTGACAGCCCCATGTACAAACTCACACTATAGCTTTTTCAAGACAGATGATCACTTGAAAATATCGTAATAACAGGAAACTGTTGAGAGCACGAGAAGAGAAGGAATACAACAAGATAAAAATACGGCCATCTAGAAGAGTATAACGTCAAGTCATTCCTATTGTATGACTGTGAAACATAGGGAACAATAAACACAACACTTAGGAAGTTACATACTTTCATATGGATGCTTACGTAGAATAGAAAGATTGAAACTGTGCGGTAAGATCGCCAATGTGAAACTGATAACAAAAACCAGAAGGTGGCAATGGGACAGGAGATGGGAAGACGACGCTGACACACATTGAGAAAACCTGTTGATAGCTTTACAAGGCAGTCCTTGTTCTACAATCAGCATGGTAAGAGAGGAAAGGGAGACAGAAAATCATCCCGAGAAGACAACTGGGGACACAAACTGAAGCGATAAAGAACAGAATGAGTGATATTGAGCAGATGACACAGGACAAGAGGAATTTGCGTGAATTTGTTTAAAATCTACGTGCCTGGGGTGATGAAGGGTGCGGATTTAATCAAATTAAAAACATAAATGTTTTATCTTGTCGTTGACATCATCGAATACTTCAGTGTATTACCTGTGCACTGTATCATCTATTTTAAGTGACAGAAGAGGATCAGTGATATTGATGCACGAGTCTACTAGTTTCTAGCGACAAAGGAACTTTGGTAAGGATAGTATAGACATGGCATTTTGTGCAGGTTTGGGGATGCATTGTTCTGTGCCCGAGTTGTTCTATGCCCGAGTTGTTCTGTGCCCGAGTTGTTCTATGCTCAAGTTGTTCTATGCCCGAGTTGTTCTATGCCCGAGTTGTTCTATGCCCGAGTTGTTCTATGCCCGAGTTGTTCTATGCCCGAGTTGTTTTATGCGGCGGTTTCTGAAGAGACAAAGACATAATAGATCTACAGCACCGTCAGCAATGACGTATGAGGCAACTAACATGAGGTTGTGCATGAGGCTGGCGACCTCATTTTGTAAAACAAGTAGCCACAGACACCATGGTTACAAGATCACGTGACTGCTTGATACAAGCTTCCAATGTGCGGACCAGCTTCAGTGGTGCTCCATGCTCGTACGCAGCACAAAGGAAAATAATGATCATGATGATGATGGGAGCCGCGGTAGCGCAGTGGTTAGTGCACTGGCTTCCTAGCTTTGTGGTCCATGGTTCGATCCCTAGTTGAGGTGGGGATTTTTTAGACCGCAAGTGGCTCCGGGGTCGATCCTGCCTCATGAATTGTGTACGAGAGCAACTCTGGGAAGGTTAAGGCGGCCGGCGTACCACATCACCCCTAGTGTGCCAATGGTCAAGAAAATACGGACTTAACATCATATTCCTAATATGCCTCAATGGGCGTGTAAAGGGAGCCTTTACCTTTTTTTTAGTAATGATGATGATTTGCAAAGTTAAAATAAATAACTGTAATGAAAGTGAAAAAAATAAGTAGCGCCCGGTTACATCAGCTGTTCGAAATAAAAGTTGAACATATGCAACTGTGGGTTAGATCTGTCATAGATCCACATACATTTTCCAATTTAAAAAAAAACGATCAAGTCTTCTTGTATACACCACACTTTTTATGTTAAATGTTATGGCTAGCGCTAGAATTTTAATGACCTAAAATTATTAGAAACTGACCTATAACGCATACATTTATAACCTAAAAAAGCAATAAAATGCTCTCTAACGTTAAAATATTACCTTAAAAAATACTACTTTTCTTTCAGTTTCCGTGCTAATCTAAAGTTCGTTTGCATTATTAATAAAACAGACGAAAATAAGGCGCATAAAACAAAAGAACCTAAAAATATTAATATTTATTTATTTATTTTTACTGCGCCACACTGAAATTTCTTAATTTACTAACTAAAAAATGAACAAAACAACAAATCAAGAGAGAAAAAACAAACAAAAAATACAATTTAATTGTTTTTCTTGCCAAACTGAAAGTTTATTTTATTAACCAAAAACATTATTAAGACAAAAAAAAGAAGAAGAAAGAAAACATAAACAAATACAATTGAAATTTCAGTTTCAGTGCCAAACTGAAAATTTTAATTTTACTAACAAAATAGTTAATTGTTAAGGAACACAAAATGCATAAAATTACAACTGAATATATTTACAGCTTTATTATCAAACTGAAAGTTTTTATTTCATGAGTACAAAATTATAGTTCACAACAAAAACCACGCGCAGTTTTTCCAAAGAGAATGACTTCCTATTGTCTACCAACAAAGCTTTGAACACTGAAACACTCCTTTCCACTTCTATTGATCCACATGAGCATTCTTGAAAGAAACGTAAATTCAGAGCTTCCAACTAGTGCTAAACAGAGAAAATCTTCATTTAAATGAAAATCCAAACTACCTAGGCATTTTTTTTGATCGCTGTCTGACTTGGAAAAAATAGGTAGACAGAAATCGAATGAGAGCAAGACAAAGAATGGCAATTATGAAAAAACTTGCTGGAACAACTTGGTGTGCAGATGAAAAAGTGCTTAAGACGCTGTACACAGGGCGAGTGAGGTCAATCCTTGAAGGTGGCATGGCAGCGTGGGCAACAGCAGCTAAGACAAAGTTCGATAAAATTAGCAGACTCCAAAATCAAGCAATGAGAATTATAGCGGGAGGCATGAAGTCAACACCTATAACAGAACTCGAAAAGATTACATGCCCCCAGCCAATGACAGATAGAAGAGACTGCAGGGCTCAGCAACAGGCTGAAAAATTCAAAAGACTAACAGACCACCCAATGTGCCTGTCACAGTATAGATATTCGCCGAAATATATTTAGTTGGTTACGCTGTAGAGTGGCAACAGCGTAGAATAGAAAACCCGTTTGGCGAGTCGGGCCAGAACGGAAGAGGATGTAGAATATTTGGCGCGATTTAGTCTAGGAGATGTCAGCGGTCCTGTACGGACGCTTGTTCCCTTTGTCAGCGGTTTTGCTGGGATTCATGAATGTCATTCTTGTTCATTGCTTGCCGATTGTTTCAGGTGTTCAGGATTATTGATAGATTACTAGAATGGTGATGTGATTTCTAGTGGTTCATTCCTGGATATTTTTTACGGTAGAATCTTGCAATTATGTATTGCCTTGTTTCAGTATTGAACTTCGCCTGTGAGCGATAATCATTGTGTAGTCGCTGGTTAGATTATGTCGGTGACTATTTTGTTATTATGTTGAGCTGGTGATTTTGGCAAGTAGTTTTGGCATTTTCATTACATTGTGTATTGCATTTCATGTGTATTGCTAGCCGTGTGTGGCTCATATGTGTGCACAGTACTTATTAAAAGGGAATTACCTGATTTAGGTGTTATTGGATTATTCATGTCAGCTACTGTGTACTGTGGTCGTACCCTTTGAGACAGCGAGGGAAGTGTTTAGTGTGAGTGTGCCTTAAATCCATAGTACCAGTAGAGGGTTTGTTCTCACCGCACAAGTAGCCTGGTGTGCTTGGTGTGTGTGCTGTATAACATTATATATATATATATATATATATAAATCCTATTCTGACATTTGGGGTGTCTCATCTTGTTAAGGCGTGGAGCCTGTATGACTTAATAGTTTAGTTCCCAGCTAGCTAGCAGTATTGTTTCATATTATTTGATAGTACAGCCTTAGAGCCTGCATTGGTGTTGATCAGGCCATTATGGTGCACACAGTATTCTAGAAGGTGGTAGGCCACTGTGTTGGCCCCTTCATATTTTTTCGTCAACTCACGGGAGTGAGTTGTTTTCGTCCGTCCAGGGAAAGGTTAGTGTGTTTGTCGGTCTGTTAGTGTCTTGTTTACGGTCGTTTGACCTGACCTCGATTACGGGCTCTGACCTATTTTCAGCGTTAAGTAATGGCTATTTGTCAGTTGATTTTTGCAGTCTATTGTCGATGAAATATTGTACTGTTCAGTTCCAAGTTCTTTGTTATGGTATCTTGGCAGGTTTAAGTACGAGTGTCAAAGTATTAGACTAGTGGTGCAGGTTGCGTCAGGCAGGTCAGTTTGACATATCTTTTAGTCTTTTTGGGTGGTTGGCGACAGTGATCCAGGTGGAGCAGCGGACCTTGGGGTGTTGGTACCTGTTACAGTCAGATAAACATGTAACCTAGTGTCCTGGTCTAAGGGAGATTATAGACTGTATTTTTTTTGTTAGCTATGATAGGAAACTCTTTACAGAGCGATACAACAGGAAGCAATCTGATCATCAGAAGAGTCCCCCCGTCCGACAAGTGTTTCGGCCCTATATACTCCTTTACACTCTAAGGGGGGCGGGCCCACTTGGGTCATGACTCCCAAGCGTCTCAGCTTCCTGTTGTCTTGCATCGAAAATGAACCCATTTCACTTATGGTAGCAACTTTAAATTCCACAACTCCGCCAGCCGTGGAGGCAATTGTGAAAGTAACAAAGAGAAGACAAATTATTCCGTTCGTTCCGTCGCACACACTGAGACACCAGCGCGAAGTCAACGAGTCGCCACTGCGCGTTCCCCACTGGACTTTTGATACTGACACCCCTTATAGTATACACCGCTTGTCGCCCCTGAGTCGCAGCCCGTTCACTAGTCCACCACAAACCTCAGCGTATTGTGGACTTAGAAAAATTCCTGGTGTTTTCTGTACCGCAGCGTTTATTGTTACGATCTCCATTCCCCATTGCGGTTGTTCCACAGCCAGCCTGATGCCTTTTCGGCAGTTTCACTAAGCCTCTTCAGGGCCCTTGTTCTCGACTGTCCCCTCAGCCCCAACAGTTTCAATAGATCATACACTGATGCAGCCACAAGCCCTCTTGCGCCCACTTCAACCGCTGATGGGATACAGCAACTCAATGACAGCAAGGTACAACAGTTCTTGTTGTTAACTCCCTTATCATTTTAAAGTCGCCCTTATGATGCCCTTATAAGGCTGGGCCTACCCGGTTTTCGGGGAACAGTTAGTTTGGTCCGTTTTTGGACTTAACTCTGTTGATATTCCCCTTGTCATGTTACAGCTGTCCATATAAGGATCGTTTTTAAGCTGCTTCGGGGAATGTTCTGGATCGTTCCATGTTCTGAGCTGTCTTAAGGCTCGCGTCGATCCACGCATGCGCAAGAACTGTGCGCAGTTTCCGGAAGCCGGCCTGTCTTTGTCAGTCAGCACGGGTTTCTTAAGCGAGGCATATGCCCAGCGATCTTTTTGTGTGAGTGAACGGGGAATGGAGCCTTTTTGTGATGGAAGATGTTTGAAGTTCTCCCCGATTCATGATTCTGCCATATTTCTAAACTAGGATGTGATAATATGTGCTTTGTGCTTTATTTCCTGGACAGCAGTTCAGGTAAAGGAACTTTTTGAAGTTATTATTGTTAGCAAGTACTTTGTAATTTTGAGATGGTTTGCTCCTTGTGTGGAGAAACATTGAACCTAGAAGTTATACATATGAAACCCGGCGCTTTACGGCGTGTTGGCCAGAAGATTTATCTGACCTGAGGGTCAATGAAGCACAGAGAATATTGGAGCTTGCTGTTCATGCAGCTTTTCTTAGACAAAGACTTATATGCCTTATTGGTGAAAGAAAGTACATAGATTATTGAAGCCCGCTGTTCATGCGGCTTTACTTAGGCAAAGACTGATATGCCTTATTGGTAAAAGAAAGTACAGAGATTATTGAAGCCCGCTGTTCATGCGGCTTTACTTAGGCAAATACTGATGTGCCTTATTGGTAAAAGAAAGTGCAGAGATTATTGTTGGAGCTCGCTGATCATGCTGCTTATTTTGGCAGAGTCCTTATGGTTGTATATCGTGAACTATACTATTCACATGATGTTTATGTGCTTGCGTCTTGCCATTGACAGTTTGTCTGATGTCCTCATGATGTCCTTTTGTCGACGTGATGTAATGTAATAAATTGTGGAAACGTCACAAGCCGTTCAACGCTTCCTGACTTCATCACCATGTGTACTGTAATGTCTTCATGACCTCTTCATAGTAGTCCCTGTGTGGGCGTGTATGTCTACATACTCATATTTGTTACGTCAACACTCAACATACAACCACTTGCAACAGTGGTGGCCATACCATACACACCACACTTGTATCAGTGATGTATCAGTGATGTATCAGTGTTGGTTTCCAGTCGATGCTTACCTACGACATTCGTAATACTGGAACTGTGGCTAATTCAACCGACCATGACTTCCTCAGAGTGATGCCACTACATAAACAGTACAGAACTGTTCCGGTCATTTCCAACACTGCCACCTCTCCTTTCAACTGGTTTTGTGTTAAACCGAAGTACCCGGCGTTGCCCAGAAGTTATACACCAGCTTATCTGCAGTCAAGAGAAACGTACTTTGCTGTCATTGAGTTGCTGTATCCCATCAGCGGTGGATCTTCTGCTGTTTGTGGACTGTGCCTTTATATGTTTAGTAATTAGGCCTTCCTCAGCCCTTCCCATTATATCTTGTGTTTATGTTATATGTTTATTTGCTATATATTATTCATGCATTTATAATTCTGCTGGCTTGGTTGGGCGGTGACTGTCATAAGGTATCCCACTTTACCGAGGGCTTATGACAGCGTTCTTTAGGGACTACTGCTAATTTCCCGTAGTGGAAATTGCCAGCTACTATTGTTGCTGATATTTTTGTTTAGTTGTGACGAGGTGTGTTAGTGTTGTTTACGTATATTTTTCTCCGGTCTTTAGTTTTGATTTGATTTGTTTGTCTTTGTCTGCCTTCCCTTCCTATCGTTTATTTCTTTACACCTTTTCGTTTATACACTGTTTTGTTATTTGTATTGTTCATTTATTCGCAGTTGTCATTTACACTTTGCTTTAGTTTCGCTTTATTGATCTTTTGATTCCTGCGAACGTTGTCGTTGGTCGTTGATATTTGTCTTTGTTTTCCTAATGTTATTGTTATTATATACTTCCAAAGTTTATATGCACATTGAATATATTGATAATTTATTGTATTATTGAAATTTAAATTAATCATACAAGTTCTTTGCCAAAGACTTGTCACCCACTAAGTTGGGATAAAGTGAGTTTCATAGGTAATATATTTACACAGGTTATTGAGCTCACATAATTAGACATAATGTCTACTTTGGATTACTTTATTGCACAAGGGATAGTCCTTGGCAAAACTGCAGAGAAATTAGAAGAATTTGCACTTGATGAATGTGCCAAGGCATAGAAAGCTGAAGAGAAGAGACAAAAATTGGAAGCTGAAGATAGGAGATTGCAGGCAGAAGAGAAAAGAATGCAAATGCAAATGGAAATAGAAAAACAGAAGCTAGAAGCTGAAGAGAGAAAACTGAAGCTAGAAGCTGAGGAAAAAAACGAAAATCAGAAAATGGAACACGAGGAAAGAATGTTAGCTTTGGAGTTGGAGAAAATGAAGTTAGTGAATATGGGTAATTCACAGAATGATTCAAATAATTAAACAACTTCTAATAAGATAAATGCTGGCTCTTATAAGGTCAAATTACCTGCTTTCAACTCTGCCTGTGATGATATAACGTTCTACCTAAATATATTTGAACAGTAATGTGAAACTCATAAGGTAGACAAATCGCAATATGTAGCACAACTGATGGAGATACTTAAAGGTGAAGTATTGAATACTATAAGTATGGTAGAAGGCCCTGACAAGTGTAATTATGATGTTGTCAGAGCAGCCCTATTAAAGAAATATCAGCTTAATGAAGACGGTTATCGTCTTCGCTTTAAGACTATGCTACCAGAAACTGGGGTAGAATTTTCAGAATTTATCTCAAAGATACGTCTTACGTTCTCACGTTGGGTGGAACTTTCGAAAACTGAACATACATATGAAGCCCTTATGGACTTACTACTTCGTGACAAAGTCATGTCATCTGTTAATGAGTCTTTCCTTGCCTTTTTACATGAGCGTAAGCCTACGAACATAAAAGATATGGAACAATATTGTTGCCAGTATGTCACTGCACCCCCAGAGGTAACTGTTAGCAATTCTAAAGTCAAAGAAGGTTTACCTGTGGCTTCAGCAACACCATATGGTCCTAATTTTCGTAGTAAATATCATGGTGCTCAGCACAATTTTGATAGAAGGAATAATCGTAATTTTGGACAGAACCAAAGGGGTCCATCTAATAATGATTCTTCTTCAAGGAATTGGAGGCAAGATAACAGTCCTCAAAATTTTAGGTCCAACAATTATGTTAACTTTCGTAGGGGTAGCATCAATAAAAACTATCCAAACAATAATAATTTTTCTCGGAGACAGCAAAACCTATTTAATAGATATCCTGATCAAAGGGGTAATGACAATCACAACCATGGAAACTGGCGTTCAAATCAGAACAATAGTTTCAATAGACAAAATAAGAATGATTTCAATAGAAAAAATAGTCGTGGTAGATCGCAGCGTAATAATAGATCATGCCACCATGCTTACTCGGCTCAACAAGAGTCACAAGGAGTTAATAATCAAGGTGACAATGGTAATAATATCTCTAATGCTAATGCTTGCTATTCTTTCGATTTCGAGAGAGCATCAAAGTACCCACAATGCACAACTCTATTCGATCCTACAACTATAACAACTTTGAGTTGTCGTCATCCTCTACCCGCTCTTCTTGCCGCAGCTGCGCATGACGGAAGAGGGTCTATTATTCTACATAAAGGTTTAGTGAATAATAATCCAGTCTCAGTTTTCTTTGATTCTGGATGCATAACTATTGGGGTTAGTCAATATCTCATAGATCCTTCCTATGCCACGAGAAAAGTGGTGAAATGTGTGACATTTGGTGGAACACTTGAAAAATACCCGACTGCTATCATCCACATAGCTACTCTCTTTTTCACGGGATATGTTAACGCGTGTTTGCTCCCCAATCCTATTGCGGACCATATCGTCGGACGCATACACGGAATTAAAGAGTGTACCTTGGATCAAATTTCTATCTGGGAAGAACAAAACATTCAAGCTGTTAACGCAGCCACCACAAGAACTCAAGCTCAAAATATTTCTCAAACTCCATCGACCGAATCTGAAGAAGTGCATAAACAAGATGATCACTCAGTGATATCTAGAGAGTCCTTTATAAAACGCCAACAAGATGACACTTCTTTAAAAAAATTCTTCTTACTGGTCAAGAAAAGATAATCCAAACAATAACACAAATCGTAAATCTTGGATCTCTATAAAAAATGGACTACTAGTCCGTATGGTGCAAGAGTCTACTGCATCTATACATTCGCAAATACTGGTACCTAAGAGTATGAGAGTTCATATCCTACAACATGCTCACGACTCTCGGTATGCTGGTCATATGGGATTTTCCCGTACTAAATCGAGGGTTCTTGCCTCATTCTTTTGGCCACAAGTAAATAAATATATACGTATTTATTGCCGCTCCTGCAAGATATGCCAAGAGGTTAAGTCACGCAGTCCACGCCATGCAGCACCTATCCAGGCTGCGGACATTCATATCCGTCCCTTTCAAAAGATGGCGATAGACATTATTGGTCCTTTTGAAATCAAGTCGGCCAGAGGACACCAATTTATCTTAACATGCGTTGACATGTGCACTCGTTGGCCAGAGGCTATACCTCTCAAGAGCATTTCGACTGCTGATATTGCAGACGCTCTTTGGCTAATATTCTCACGTTTGGGATTTCTTAAAGAAATCTTATCAGATCATGGCACACAATTAATATCAGACACTATGTCGCAGGTGATGTCTACACTACGTATCGAAAGATCTTTAAGCTGTATATATCATCCTATGTCAAACGGCATAGTCGAACGTCTAAATAGAACGCTCAAGAGTTTGCTAGGAAAGATAACTGAGGATCATCCTCAGGATTGGGACAGGGTTTTACCCGCTGCTCTTTTTGCGTATAGAGACGTCCCTAATGAGCACACAGGCTTTTCTCTATTCCAACTTGTCTTTGGTGCGCAACCCCGCGGTCCCATGTCATTGTTGCTTACTTAATAACTGCTAAGGATATTAGCAAAAACACTCAATCCTCATACGAATATGTAATTGCTTTAAGGCAGAAAATTATTGAAGCATGTAGATTAGCTACCTCTGCATCTGAGTCTGCTAAGCAGAAAGCAAGGAATTTCGCAAATAAAACTAGATGTCTAGTCAGCTGTTTCCTGGAGTCAAAGTACTTGGACTATTGCCTTATAGAGATCATAGACTCCTTATTTCATGGAAAGGTCCTTACACTATCATCTCTAGAATTTCTGATGTCGACTTTGTTGTCGATGTGGACAGAAAACATAAAACTTTCCATATCAACATGCTGACAGAGTTTCATGAACGACCAGATTACCTACAACCTATTTATGAAGCGACGGACGATTCACTAGTCCCGCATGGTCATTACACATCTCTGTCTGTCATTCAGGAGGAAGCGTCTACTTTCTCAGACGTCAACCTTCCTCTCTCTGTAATCCCACTGCATTCGACAGAATAATGGGAAAATGTGTCTGTTTCTCCTGAATTATCTGCTGCGAAACAGCAGCAGGTCGCTTCTCTCTTACAAACTTTCCAGGATGTTCGTACAGACATCACCGGACAAACTGCTATTATTAAACATGACATAATACTCACTGACTATAACCCTATCAGAGTCCGACCTTATCCTATCCCATTACACTTTCAAACACAGGTCGAGAAAGAAAATTATGAAATGATACGCATGAAAATAATTGAACCATCCACTTCAGCATACTCTTCGTCTATGGTTATTGTTCGGAAGAAAGACAATAACATACGTCTTTGCGTCGATTAGCGTAAATTAAATCAAGTAACGAAATTCGATGCTGAACCTATGCCTTTACTGGAAGATCTTCTTACTAAACTTTCTAATTCTCGGTTCTTTACCAAACTCGACTTGTCTAAAGGTTATTGGCAAGTACCTCTCACTGAACGCGCCAAACCTCTTACTGCTTTCTCAACACCTAGGGGTTTGTTCCAATGGAACTTCATGCCTTTCGACCTCATGAACGCCCCAGCTACGTTTGTACGCATGATGCGTCGTATCCTTTCACATCGTCCTGATGTCATTGCGTACTTGGACGATATCTGTCTCTTTAGCGATTCCTGGGAAGATCACTATCAAGGACTTGTGGACCTTTTGTCTATTCTACGCTCGCATAATGTGACGGCCAAACCGTCGAAAGCCTTTATTGGCTTTAGCGAGATTTCTTTTTTGGGTCATCGTGTTGGTCATGGTCTCCTACGAACGGAAGACAACAACACCTCTAAGATCCTCAATATTACCACTCCTAAAACGAAGAAGCAAGTTCGTAGCCTCTTAGGCTTAATACAATTCTACGATAGGTTTATCCCTAATCTATCATCCATCACAGCACCTCTCTCAACACTATTGAAGAAGGGGTCTCCTAATATAGTACGCTGGTCTCAAGAATGCCAATCTTCGTTGGATATGATTAAAAATCTATTTTCTTCTCAGCCTATCCTAAGACTACCCACTGCAAAAAAGACTTTTGTTCTTCGCAGTGATGCTTCATCCATAGGGATTGGGGCAGCACTGATGCAAGAGTATGGTGAAACTCTGCATCCAGTGATGTATGTATCTAGGAAGCTGAATGCGGCAGAGTGGAATTATTCGGTACTAGACCGAGAGTTATTAGCTATGGTCTGGCTATTCTGAAACTACAAAGGTTCCTTCTTGGTGCGCATTTTATTGTAGAAACCGACCAAAAGGCTCTCACAGCTATACAAAGTAAAGATCTGAAGAGCTCAAGATCCGCTAGATATGCTATTGCTCTTCAACCTTTTCACTATTCAGTACGAGCTATCCGTGGTTCGGATAATGTAATGGCGGACATACTGTCGCAATGCCCACATGATTCTATTTGACTCTTTTCTAAGACATCATTATAGATTTCGGGGATATTTAATGGTCACATAGTACATTTCTATGATCCTGTTAAGTTAAGACTCTAGAATAGTCTGTACTTCTTTCTCTGCTACTGTCTTAGAGTAACAGAGGAAGGTTTAATTATAACCAAATATGGGCCAAAAATTTTCGTAGCCACATTTAATAAGTGGAAATGTAGGATAGACTATTGTACATTATAAAATCCTACACTTATAAAACAGAGTGTATCATTTGTATTTTCTCGCAGTGAACCAGTGCTGTTAGATAGAGAGTCTCAACTGTTTGCCAGCTATTGCTAGATGTGACGTCCTTGCTTATCATGTGTCATTGCACCCTTGTCTAGTTGGAAGTGGCACCATCTTCTGTAGAGAATGCTATGGGACTACTGATGTCATCTACATACATACTAGTGTATTTACAGTAGTGTACATTAATACTATATTATATTAAAGATATGACACTGCGATATGTTATAATCTAACGATGTCTCTATACTGCTGTATATGAAAGTTAAAAGGATAATGACATGTCTATTTTTGTAAATTATTATTGCAAGACATGTCGATTTGGTACATTTTTTGTTTTTTTTTAAATGTGGGATATTTATGCGTTACGAGCTTGTTGTATCATGCTCACTATTTACTTATGGGAGATATAGATAACTAAGATTATCTCATATTTTGTATATTATCTTGATATTCATTTATGTCATGCATGTGATTTTCTTATTGATGTTTTCTTCATTCTTAAGGCATTGCTTCCTTTCCTCTTTGCTCTTTCTTTTTGCATCCCATCTTGTCTTTTTCCACCTGTCACTTTTCTTTTGATTTTGTCATTCCATACTTTTTAGTTACTTTTATCTTTTGGTATTGTTATGTCGTTATTTAGACTATGCTTAAGTACAGATATTTACATGCTACCGCCCTCGTTTGTTTTTTTCCAGTCAATGTATTTTTTCAAAAATATGATGTTATCATTTTTTTCCCCGGGGGGTGCGGTAGACTGTTACAGTCAGATAAACATGTAACCTAGTGTCCTGGTCTAAGGGAGATTATAGACTGTATTTTTTTTGTTAGCTACAAGTTAGTTCTTGTTGTTAACTCCCTTATAATTATAAAGTCGCCCTTATGATGCCCTTATAACAGTTAGTTCGGTCCAATTTTGGACTTAACTCTGTTGATATTCCCCTTGTCATGTTACAGCTGTCCATATAAGGATCGTTTTAAGATGTTTCGGGGAATGTTCGGGATCGTTCCATGTTCTGAGCTGTCTTATGGCTCGCGTCGATCCACGCATGCGCAAGAACTGTGCGCAGTTTCCGGAAGCCGGCCTGTCTTTGTCAGTCAGCACGGGTTTCTTAAGCGAGGCGGATGCCCAGCGATCTTTTTGTGTGAGTGAACGGGGAATGGAGCCTTTTTGTGATGAAAGATGTTTGAAGTTCTCCCCGATTCATGATTCTGCCATATTTCTAAACTAGGATGTGATAATATGTGCTTTGTGCTTTATTTCCTAGACAGCAGTTCAGGTAAAGGAACTTTTTGAAGTTATTTTTGTTAGCAAGTACTTTGTAATTTTGAGATGGCTTGCTCCTTGTGTGGAGAAACATTGAACCTAGAAGTTAAACATATGAAACCCGGCGCTTTACGGCGTGTTGGCCAGAAGATTTATCTGACCTGAGGGTCAATGAAGCACAGAGAATATCGGAGCTCGCTGTTCATGTGGCTTTACTTAGGCAAAGACTTATATGCCTTATTGGTGAAAGAAAGTACAGAGATTATTGAAGCCCGCTATTCATGCGGCTTTACTTAGGCAAAGACTGATATGCCTTATTGGTAAAAGAAAGTACAGAGATTATTGAAGCCCGCTGTTCATGCGGCTTTACTTAGGCAAATACTGATGTGCCTTATTGGTAAAAGAAAGTACAGAGATTATTGTTGGAGCTCGCTGATCATGCTGCTTATTTTGGCAGAGTCCTTATGGTTGTAAATCGTAAACTATACTATTCATATGATGTTTATGTGCTCGCGCCTTGCCATTGACAGTTTGTCTGATGTCCTCATGATGTCCTTTTGTCGACGTGATGTAATGTAATAAATTGTGGAAACGTCACAAGTCGTTCAACGCTTCCTGACTTCATCACCATGTGTACTGTAATGACTTCATGACCTCTTCATAGTAGTCCCTGTGTGGGCGTGTATGTCTACATACTCATATTTGTTACGTCAACACTCAACATACAACCACTTGCAACAGTGGTGGCCATACCATACACACCACACTTGTATCAGTGATGTATCAGTACCATTTAGATAGGGCCCAGACTGCATGTGGAGATTTCAGATGGGAAATAGCTTGGTCAACCTCGGTATAGGGTGAAAGGAGATGGTGGTTAGGTGTTTGTAGTTGATAGAGGTTGATAGAGTGGTTGGTACCTCAAGTCATCGTGATGAGCTTCTGGTCCTGTCATTGCTTCTCAGACGTGCCCAACCAGGGGTGAAGGTCATTGCTTCTCAGACATGCCCAACCAAGGGTGAACGTCCTTGCTACTTGTTGATGTCTTAATTTTGAAGACATCAACTCGTTTAATATTTTTTGATGATCTAAGAAAGAGAACTGTTTATTTAAGTTTGTGACATGTTGATTTGTGGTTATCTTTCCTTGTGTTATGGATAGATGTTGACCTGTCTTAAATAGTTGTCAGGTCTTAAGTCTCTATTCATATGACCATATACGGAGCTCTTTGCCTCTCGTTTGGCGGAAACGCCCTGGTCTAGGTTAGTTTCGCTCAGGTCGGTGCTGTCGGCACATGCACAAGTTTGTGGCGCAAAGACCGAGAGACTTCCGTGTTAGTAGAGTACATTGGGCTTCTAGAGCGGACGTGCCGGTCAGTAGATTCTCTCTGCCAAGTTTTGATGGGGATTTGGAAGTTCTGTGAATGACTGATTTGTCATTATTCCTTCCCTAAGTGATTCTTTATGCCAGGAATGGCAGTGTTGTGATTCCTTATGTTTTGAGGATTCTATAAAAGGTAACACAGATACATTTCTTGATCTTTCGTTCGTTTAGATCACAAAGGTACTTTCATTGCTTTACGGAGACATAGTGAGCGAAGCTCACAGTGATATATTATATAGTACCCCAGTATGGGTGCATGTTGAAGAAACCAAGACTAAGATGTCCTTTTGGATGTATAAAAGCCCAGAGAATTAACTTTATGTAATCCGCAATGCAGGCGGTATGATTGGCAGAAATATATGTACACAGAAAGATATAAACAAACGAAGGTTACCTGATTATCGAGGCCCGCTACCTGCGGCCTGATTCTGTCCCCACAAGAGGCCCGTTGTTACGGCCGTTAGTCTTCACTAGAAGAAGTACCTGGCGTGTGATGCCAGATGGAGTCTTTGACTTCCCATTAAACAAGTTCATTGACTTTGTTATTAAGCAACTGGAACCGCCTTTATCGTGCGGTATATTTGTTAAAGGACGGCCTGACGCGTTTAATCAGGGGCCCTGAGCTACAGTATGAAAGAACGTAGATTGTCAAGCCAGCTCTACTAGCATCTTATACATGAGCTATCCAAGATTTATGATGCTAGATGTTAATGATCATTACCACACATGAAATGTCCATGATCCTTGTTCAATTGACTGTGTCGTCTATAAGAGTTTGTCCTGTAATAAACGTTTGAAGAAAAGTCATCTGTACTAACTACCTTTATGACTTCTACTTGTGGTGGAGTGAGATTGGTGTGCAACTACATAAGAGCCTATACGACTTTGTGTCCACGATCTGCTGATATCTACATACACACCTACACTCTCAACTACATCCTATTACGAGCATTACACTCCTGGGAAGCTGTACATTGTTTGAGTGTCTGTTTTGTTACACCCTGTCAGTGCCTCAATATTTGGTGACCCAAATACACGACAACATTACACTGTCCAGGCACGACACGACCTTACCCACAAAACAGTGCTTAACAATCTGGTAGGCCAGATTCGTGGGTCTTTCAAGATAACATTGTGGAGTGTCAGCTACGCAGCGAACAGTACTAAGTAGGTCAACGCTTTATACTGCTTCATGGACCACAGCTGCTTATGAAGTCGATTTACGCTGTACTACAAAAGTAAACACCCCTTCAACAGTCATCTATGGGTATATGTGTTTACGTTCAAGTCAAGTGGTTTACGTTCAAGCTCAGGTTGTAGACATTTCCAGCAATTGTTTACATACTACAGTCTTCACATACCAACGTTGGATCTTCCGGTCTCAACTGGTTTGTCGAGTATGATCTGTAGCTGTAATTTGGAGACTATTAACTGTTGGCAAGTTACTTTGTCCTTCAACGGTGGATCGTCTGCCATTATTGTTTACAGTTCTACTGCATTGAACTGCATCTTTGCGGTGGTTGAAGATTGTGCTTGAGATAAGTGGCCCGTTTATGTGTTAAACTGTGCCTTTATTTGTGTTCAACTGAGCTTTCCTCTATACACATTCTTTATATTTTGTATTTACATATTACATGCATTCTTTGTTTACATGTTTTTTGTTTACATGTTGTATTAGTTTGTATATTTTGCGGGTTCAAGGTTAAGCGGTTGTTGCGCACATATTCTTTTGTATGGACGCACGGATTACTTTAGTGAGGCATACAATTCATCCTGTATGTCTATTTAATATGGAATATATATATTTGTATTTATTGAGTGTACGAAAATGCTTTCCTTTGTAAAGCTAGATAATCCATGATTGGTTTATACTTTTGATTATGTGGATGATCTCCCTTGAATATTGATTTAGCGTATGAATACCAAATTTATGTATTTTTCTCATTTGTTAGGGCCAGAAAATAGATTGATTTTGCTTAGAATGTTTATGGCCTGAATTCATATGTATTACTTGTCTAGTGCAAGAAGATTCAGTCTTATATTGTATATCTTCGTATGTTTAGGTCGGACTATATTCCTTGTGCCGAACTCTGGGGCAGGTATTCGTTGTCCTACGGAGGCGTACTGAGTCTCGACAAAGCCGGCTGAGAATGGCCGTGTGTATTTTTTGGGCTGGTCCTTTTAAAGGTTGAAAAGTGATTTGTGAATGATTTTTCAGAAGGAGATTGTGTCTCTGCGAGATTCTATTGTCAGAGATTCTCCTCATGCACTTTATTATTAATTCGGACTCCAGGTAATACCAGACCCTTCTTTTTGATGATCTCTATTTGGTTAGACCTAGATGGACATCGTGTTTCGAGCATCGTTGGTCGTTTATATATACAGTTGAAGATGACAGGTTTCCCAACAGAGCTTATGTCTACATGAAGCAACCTTATTAATGTGGAACTGTAGGGAAACTCTATGAAATTATTGATATTCAAATTGTGAATTAACTTTGGCTTATCATTATCCTTCTTCTGGGTGAGTGAGCAAAACTCAGGAAGGTAGCCATCTTGTATTCTTGTCATCGTTATGGATCACTGTCAAGAGAACAGTATATCAAACTTATTATCGGACAGTGATATGGAGATCTTATTAATATGAAAACCCCTATCGTGGTTTAACTTTGTTACATAAACATTTGATATATGCCGCTGGAGAACTTAGCCAAGGAAAAGGTTCGTCCAGTGAACTCTTTATATGTTTACACACCCACACCCACTGATGCGTTCAGTCAGTTAGGGGATATGGCAATAGTCTGCCAGAACATTGAATGATTACCTTATATCGCCCATCATATTTGAATGCTGCATGAAATATGATCTACTATTCAAATGCCTAATGATGTACATGTCAACATGTTCCTATGACTATGTTCCGTGCTGTCCAGATGTGTGCGTCCTTATTAAACTGTGTGAAATGTCAGCTGTAGTTCCAGTCATCATTGACTTGCATAAGAGTGTGTGAGTGTAATATTATCAAGTGGTCAACTACACAGAACCATTCCACCATTCGCGTTACCTGACACTCCCACTCTGTGTCAACATGACCGGTTGATTCAATTATGCAGTGGTAACCCAAAGAAGACCTTCTTCACTGATGACCAGTACACGACCCCGAATAAATCACACACCTTTTCATTGGTAATCCTTTTCAGTGGTAGACTAGATCCCAAGGGTTATTGTAACCAGACCATTCCTGACGCCATATACGACACGTAAACACTGATGTACAAGTTGACAGTACAACTATACAGTCGAGGTCAGCATGACCTGTCCTATCGAGCGAAGGCAGTAATCAGGTCAGCGCTTGGTGACATTTTGTAGTACAGGCATTGTTTATGTCAAGCAGACATACAGAGCTGAATACTTTGAAGGCCATAAATTATTTTGTTGTTGCAGTGTTGTTGAACATAAAAGTGCATAGATTTCATCACTGGATCTTCTAATATGCTCAAAAATTTGAACAGTGTAATAAGATAATTCAAAGATTTAAGATTGATTAAAAGTGGCAGTTATTGTAATTAAAAAGCTGTATCATTAATGTAAAAGCTGAGCATACTTTACAACACATTTCAACCGCAACACATCTCATTATTTAATGTATGCATTTATGTTTTATATGTATTTATGTTACATGTTATTTGTTTATATGTATAGTTGTTTATATGTCCGTGGGCGGTTGGTGAGGTGACTAGGACAAGAAATACCGAGTAACATTGGTCTTGTACTAGTGTTCTGTAGGGGCAAATTTCTTAATTGAAATTTGCATGCGACATCTGTTGCAATATCTGTTAGCTGTAACGAAACTGTCCCTATTGTTGTTTTTGTAATATTTTTCCTGTTTTTTTAGTTTTGTTTTGATTTGTTTGAATTTGTTGGTCTTATCTTTCCTTTCATTCAGTTCTCTACACCCTTATGTTTATACACTGTAACGTCATTTGTTTTGCTTAGTCCATTGCAGTTATCATCACAGATTCTGTGATTATTTACTTACTTCAGTTCCTTATATTTAATTTAATTTGATTTCTGCAAGTGTTCTCATATTGTCTTTTCTTGTTTGTCCTTGTTAATCTCTTTGGTTGACAGATAATATGAGGTATATTTGAATACACTTATATGATAGTACAGGCCAGTACTTTATTATTATTATTACTGTACAAGGAAGTATACAAGACCTGTATAAGGCTTGTCTCCCACAGTGATTGGGATAGAAAGATATTATTTTCCACAGGTACTCAAGTGATCATTTGTTTCATTATAAACAAGATAACCATATAAGGTCTTTGACTAAGACTAAGAGAGTGAAATAAAATGAAGTGAGTATACAAGTCTATAGTACAGACTTGTCTCCCATTAAAGTGGGATAAGGTAATTTATTTACTTTTTCAGGTTACTGATTTCATAAGACAGGATGGCTAATTTAGATTACTTTATCCAGCAAGGGTTAACCCTTGGTAAGTCTGGTAAAGAATTGGAAGAATATTCATCTGCTCAATTTGCCATTGCATTAAAATCAGAAGAGAAAAAACAAAAAGATGAGAATAAATGGAAAGCAGAAATTGAACAAAAGAAGATAGATGCTGAGAATTTCAGATTGCAGATGCAAGCTGAGGAGAAAAAAGCTGCTGCTGAGGAAAAAAAAGCTCAAGCTGCTGCTGAGGAGAGAAAAGCTGCTGCTGAGGAGAAAAAAGCTGCTGCTGAGGAGAGAAAACTTCGAATGGAAGAAAAAAGATTAGAAGCTGAAGAGAGAAAAGCAATAAGGGAACATGAATTTGAGTTAGAGAAATTGAAATTGACAAGTATGAGTATTGTTAATCAGGCATCTAGTGGTAATGGTAAACCCTTTACTTACAAGGTCAAGGTACCAGCGTTCAACTCCGCCAGTGACGATATAACATTCTGGCTTGATAGATTTGAACGTGCTTGTCGAGCTCATAATGTGGATAAATCACAGTATGTGAATCAGTTGTCTATAAATCTAAAAGGTGATTCTCTGACTAAGTTAAGTTTAGTTGAAGAGGCCGACAAGGACAATTACGATGTTGTCAGGGCGGCCTTGATAAGGAAATATCAGTTGACTGAGGAAGGTTACCGTCTTTTGTTTAAGACAATGAGACCTGAGGCAGGTGTAGAATTCTCAGAATTCGTTGAAAAAACACGTCTTACATTTACACGATGGATTGAATTATCCAAAACAGAAAAAAACATTTGAGGCTCTTATGGATTTATTGCTCAGAGACAAGATCATGTCTTCTGTGAATAAACCATTTCTTGAATTCCTACATGAGCGTAAACCCAGTACACTAAAACAAATGCAAGAATATTGTGACCAATACGTCACGGCACACCCTGACGTAACTCTTAGCAACACTAAGGTTAAAGAGGGTATGCCAGCTGCTTCAGCGACACAATACAATCATAATTACTCACATAAGTTTCAAGGAGCTCAAAACAAATTTGACAAAAAGGCTAATTGGAATAGTTATCAAAACCAAGGTAACCAGTCGAATCAGGGTTCTTCTTCGAAGAACTGGAATCGGGCTGACAGTCCTCGATACAGGGGTGGCCATAATTACAGAAATTTCCGTAAAGGAAGTCACTATAGGAACTACCCAAGTTTTCCTTCATGGAAACAACAAAACCAACATTACAGAGATACTCATTATAATGAGCATGATGATTATGATCATGAACATTATGATTCAAACCCAAACAGGGGTTATAACAGAAGAAATAATAATAACTATAGAGGTTATAATAATCGAGGTAGATCACAATACAAAAGACATAAATTTCATTACCAGGCTAACTCTGCACAGCAAGAGCTCCATGAAGCCGGTAATCAAAATAATGATAAGAAAGACTCTAATAATGTAGGATGTTCTGCTTTTGATTTTGGTAGAGCGTCTCAATGCTCCCAACGCAAAACATTATTCGATCCAACCACAGTTTCTACTTTAAGCTGTGGTCATCCTCTTCCCGCTCTTCCTGCGTCAGTCGCGCATGATGGAAGAGGTGCTCTTGTCTTGAATAGAGGTCTAGTAGATGGTACTCCGGTATCAATTCTTTTCGATTCGGGGTGCACTACCATTTGTGTGAGGCAGTCACTCGTAGATCCTTCTCGAGCCACTGGCAAAGTAATCAAATGCGTAACATTTGGTGGCACATTGGAGAAGTACTCTACTGCCATTATCAATATTGCTACTTCCTTCTTTACAGGAGATGTGCACGCATGTCTTCTGCCGAATCCGATTTTTTCAGGTAGACCAGACATTATTACATATATAGATGACATATGCTTGTTTAGTTCATCTTTTGAGGAACATTTTTTGGGTCTTGGATACGTTTTTGATACCTTGAGAAGGTACAAGTTAACTGCTAAACCTACAAAATTACAGGTAGCATTTCATGAGATCACTTTTTTGGGTCACATTATTGGAGCTGGATATATCCGAACATTACCCAGTACAGTTTCAAAAATTTTAAACATTTCCGTTCCTCAAACGAAGAAACAAGTGAGAAGCTTGTTAGGTCTAGTCCAATATTACAGTAGATTCGTACCTAACTTGTCATCCATCACTGCTGTATTGTCCTCATTACTAAAGAAGAACATGCCAGTGAAAGTGACATGGACTGACGAATGTGACAGAATTTTTCGGCAAATAATTTCTATATTTTCAAATCCACCTATTTTGAGATTAATTGATGCTTCTAAAAAGTTCATTCTTCGTACAGATGCGAGTAACTACGGAATTGGCGCATGTTTGCTCCAATACCATGACGACATCCTCCATCCAAACTTGTACGTGTCACGAAAACTGAAACCACCAGAAGTGAAGTACTCTACGGTTGATCGCGAACTCTTAGCCGTCGTGTGGGCGATAACCAAACTAGAAAAAATTCCTACTGGGAGCCCCTTTTGTAGTACAAACCGATCAAAGGGCCGTAGCATCACTACAACGAGCAAATCACAAGAGTCCAAAATTGACCAGATTTGCTATACTCCTCCAACCCTTCGAGTTTTCAATCGAGTACATCACAGGATCCGACAACATCTTGGCAGATACATTATCTCGAAATCCTAATGATGTCGATTCCTAATTTACGTTGTTTGTCGCAAAGACAATACCATGTACAGAGAAACTTAATCAAAGAACATAGCACCATCGTTGCTTTTTGACACATGAATGAACCATTTACTCAGCTGCTTTCTATAGGCAAATTATACGCAAAGTGACTGCAATCAATTGACACTATATTCGTCTTTACACCGGGACTTTCCTGGTTTACATTTGTCACAACATTGTTTCAAAACACTTCGGAGAAAATAAATGACATTCCAGTCGAACTAATTCGTTATATAACGTGATTCAGAATACTTGAACATTTTGTCTAATGTAAATTCAAGGATCAAGACTACGAATGGATCTTCATATCCAATGTTAATTACTTTAATTTATTCTTTAAAACTAATCCACATTAAAATGACAAGTGAGTTGAATTTTAAAAAAATGAATGAAACTTAAAAAAATGAAAGAAAGAAAAGAAAACTCACATAATTCTTTGATTATATTCTTAGAATTACATGATTATATTGCATACTATTGTTTAAATTAGTTAGAAAGGTATTAATAACTTAATACTACACTTACTTGATGTTCAACACACATAACTTAGTTAAATTTATACATCATTTTTTTTTTTCTCTAATTTATTCTTTATTCGTTATTATGTCTTTCTTTAACAGATCCTCTCATTTTTCTTACATTAGATTTTCAACAACTTATTCTTATTCCATACCTAGTATAGTTATTTAGTTTAATTTTAACACTTTAAATTAGTCTGACATGACATTTTATCACGACATATTTTAAGTTAATTAATTATTTAATTAGAGATCGACATTACCATTCTCTTTTAGTTCTTATTACCATTTATATTTATTTATGATATAAATAATGAATATATTACATGACTATTGGTTAGTCGACATGACCACGACATTGGTTCTAGACAGAACGTCGTAGGCCATATGCCGCAATCTCGTTAAATTTTTTTTTGATATTGTTAACATATTGGTATTTTTTCAGATGGGTTTTTGTTAAAAAAAAAAATCTATCTAATAGATTTTTTTTTCCCCCAGTGGACAGGGAATTGTTAAGGTATTTTATTGGCATGGTCTGCTAGAGGTTAACAGCATAAGATTAATAGGTGACTACGTTTAATATAATGTAAATAATTGTTAGTTAGTGTACGCGATACACACGATTGATTATGACGTGTATGCGTTGGTATGTCACGCACCGTGACTAGGTTACCACACCCTTTTCTTAGATGACCGTCAAACGGATAAGACGTGTCCTATAATCCTTCCAGTGGTAGGCATGATATTGCCGCACATATGTTATTGCAGTACGGACATGGGTCAGTCCGATATTCTTATGAAGAGAGGAATGTATCGAGGTTAGTAATTTTAACTAAAGTCAAGGAAGGATGAAATTATGGTCCACATTCGTTTTATATCGCCAGACGTCTAATCTCATTGTCGGCCGTTGGATGTCCCAACCGCGCGTACATATAGTTACGACGTTCTGACTATAGTGTTGCATATTATTGGACCAGGACTATAATGCATGGATAGCATTTATGATGTATGATTCAATTCTAATATATAATGTTTTCATAATCAACCTCCATGGACTGTCTACTGTTTGAAATGTATATTAAAAATTGTGTGGACTCGAGAAGAGACTTATCACGTTCATTGAAGTTACAAATTCAACAATTATGATACTGAGTTCAAACCTTGTGACAGACAGAAAGTATTAACTCACATTCGCGTAACTATTCCAACAATAGCACGATCAAGAATTAATGAATCAAATGACCAGAACTAAGAAGCTTATTGAATCAATGAGAACGGTGGCTTTCCACAACGACCACTGAAATAGAAGACGGGGCCGCAACAACAATAAAAGAAGTGAATCGTATAAAGCCCCGCAACAGTGGATAAGGAACAATATGTCGGTAAACTATTAGATATACTTACAGGTGAACCATTAAGTACTATAATGGCAATAGATGATCCTGACAAGACTAACTATGAAGTTGTTAGAGCAACATTGTTGAAGAGATATCAACTTCAAGAAGACGATTATCGCCTTCGTTTTAAGACTATGTTGCCAGAAACTGGGGTAGAGTTCTCAGACTTTATTACAAAGATACGTCTTACATTCACTCGATGGATTGAACTGTCTAAGACGGAAAAGACATATGAAGCACTTATGGACTTATTACTTAGGGACAAAGTAATGTCATCAGTTAATGAGTCCTTTCTGACCTTTATACATGAACGAAAACCTAAGAACATAAAATCATGGATTAATATTGTTGCCAGTATGTTACTGCACATCCGCAACAAACGATTAGCAACTCTAAGGTTAAAGAAGGTTTGCCAGTGGCTTCTGCGACACCATATGGTGCTAAGTTTCAGGGTAAATTTCAAGGTACTCAACGCAACTTTGATAAGAAAAGTAAGCGTAATTTCGGACAGGATCAAGGTGATCCATCCCATAGAGGTTCGTCTTTATCGAATTGGAGGCGATCTGACAGCCCTCATAATTTTGGTTCCAACAGATTTGGAAACTTCCGCAGGGGTAGCCACAACAGAAACTATCCTAGCTTTAATAATTCTTCAGGAAAACAGCAATATTAGTAGATATTCTCATCAAGGTGTAAATCACAATCACAATTGTGAGAACTGCGGTTCAAAACAAAATAATAATAGCAATAGGGCTAATAACAATAATTCCAGGGGAAATAATAATCGTGGTAGATCGCAACACAACAATAATAGATCATGCCATCATGCTAACTGTACTCAACAAGAGTCACAAATAGTTAGTAACGAATCGAATAATAATAAAGCTGATCATAGTCAAATCACTTGTTCTGCCTTCGATTTTGTGAGAGCATCTCAATGCCCGCAGTGCACTACTTTGTTTGAACCTACTACAATATCTACCTTGAGTTGTGGTCATCCTCTTCCCGCTCTTCCTGCCGCAGCGGCGCATGACGGGAGAGGATCTCTTATCCTACATAGGGGTCTAGTGAATAACAATCCATTCTCAGTCCTCTTTGATTCTGGATGCACTACTATTGGGGTTAGACAATCTCTTATAGATCCTTCCTGTGCCACTGTAAAAGTGGTCAAATGTGTAACATTTGGTGGCACAGTAGAAAAATATTCGACTGCTATCATCCACATAGCTACTCCCTTCTTTACGGGAGATGTCCACGCGTGTCTGTTACCGAATCCAATTTCGGATCTTATCATCGGACGTATATGCGCGGTTAAGGAGTGTACCCCGCAGCAGATTATTGCTTGGGAAGAGCAAAATATGGAAGCTGCTAATGCAGTTGTCACGAGAGCGCAGGCTCGGAATATGCCTCAGACTTCATCGACTGAAGATGAAGTACTTGATCAAGATGATCATTCTATGATTTCGCGTGACTCTTTTATAAAAGGTCAACAAGAGGACACTTCTTTAAAAAAAATTCTTCCTTCTGGTAAAAAATGGTGATCCTAATCAGAACACTAATTGCAAATCTTGGATCACTATGAAGAATGGCGTACTAGTGCGTATGGTACAACACTCAGACATGTCTATACATTCCCAAATTCATGTTCCGAAAGACATGAGAGTTAGAATACTGCAACATGCTCATGACTCCCAATGCGCTGGTCATATGGGATTTTCACGTACTAAGTCGAGAGTTCTTGCGGCTTTCTTTTGGCCATTCGTAAACAGAGACATACGTCTTTACTGTCGCTCGTGTAAAGTATGTCAAGAAGTCAGATCGAAGGGTCCTCGCCATGCAGCACCTATCCAGGCTGCGGACATTCCTATCCGTCCGTTTCAGAAAATGGCAATAGATATCATTGGCCCTTTTAAAATCAAATAAGCCAGAGGACATCAATTTATTCTTACATGTGTTGACATGTGTACTCGATGGCCAGAGGCCATACCTCTTAAGAGCATTTCTACTGCCGATATTGCAGACGCTCTTTGGCTGATATTTTCAAGATTGGGATTCCCTAGGGAAATCTTGTCAGACCATGGCACCCAACTGATATCTGACACAATGTCACAAGTGATGTCTACTCTTAATATTAAGAAGTCACTGAGTAGTATTTATCATCCGATGTCTAATGGGTTAGTCGAACGTCTCAATAGAACTCTCAAAAATTTACTTGGGAAGATAATTGAGGATCTTCCACAGGATTGGGACAGAGTTTTACCCGCTGCTCTCTTCGCATACAGAGAGGTTCCTAATGAATATACCATGTTTTCTCCCTTTGAGCTCGTCTTTGGCGCGCGTCCGCGCGGTACAATGTCCTTGCTTCACGATTTTGTAGCTGCCGATGATATCAGTGATGACACACAGTCTTCGTACGAATATGTCATTGCACACTAGCAGAAAATCATTGAAGCATACAAATTAGCAACTTCTGCTTCTGAATTTGCGAAAGAAAAGGCAAGGCAATTCGCAAATAAAAATAGATGATTACGTCAACTTTGTCCTGGAGACAAAGCATTCGTATTACTTCCTTCCAGGGAAAATAGACTTCTCATTGGTTGGAAAGGTCCTTTTATGATTGTCTCTAAAATTTCTGATGTAGACTATGTTGTCGATATAGACGGAAAGCATAAAACTTTTCACATAAATATGCTTACGGAATTTTATGAACGTCCAGAGTACTTACAACCAATCTTTCAAGCGACAGACGACACTTCAGTCCCTCGCGGTCATTACTCATCTTTGTCGGTTATACAGGATAAAGAATCTACTTTGTCTGACGTTAATCTTCCTCTTCCAATGATTCCACTTCACTCTACGGAATCATGGAAAAATGTTGCAATTTCACCTAAATTGTCTACTGAGGAACAGCTACAAATCTCTTATATGTTACAAACATTTCAGGATGTTCTCACGGACATTCCTGGCCACACTACGGTCATTGAATATGACATTGTACTTACTGACCATACTCCTATCAGGGTCAGAACTTACCCTATTCCTCTTCATTTCCAAACACAAGTCGAGAAAGAATTGGATGAAATGATACAGTTGGGTATAATTGAACCATCCAATTTGGCATACTCGTCATCTATGGTTATTGTTCGAAAGAAAGACAATAACATACGCCTTTGCGTCGATTACCGTAAACTAAATCAAGTAACGAAGTTCGATGCTGAACCCATGCCTCTGTTAGATGAACTACTTACTAGACTTTCTAACTCTCGTTTCTTCACAAAACTCGACTTGTCTAAAGGTTACTGACAAGTTCCTCTAACTGAAAGAGCCAAACCTTTCACTGCTTTCTCTAAACCTAGGGGATTGTTCCAATGGAACTTCATGCCTTTTGGCCTTATGAATGCCCAGCTACATTCGTACGCATGATGCGTCGAATACTGTCATATCGTTCTGATGTTATTGCATACTTGGACGATATCTGTCTTTTCAGCGATTCTTGGGAAGATCATTATTTGAAATTATATGAACTGTTGTCTATTCTACGCGAACATAATTTGACAGCTAAACCCTCTAAAGGTTATGTTGGGTTTAGTGAGATTTCTTTTCTTGGTCACCGTGTTGGACATGGTCTCTTGAAGACAGAAGACCACAACACTTCTAAAATACTAAACATCACTATTCCTAAGACTAAGAAACAGATCCGTAGTCTCTTAAGCCTAATACAGTTCTACGGAAGATTCATTCCGAATCTTTCCTCTATTATGGCACCACTCTCAACCCTATTGAAAACAGAGGAAGGTTTAGTTATCACGATATAAAGGTCAAAAAAATTAATTCGTCCACATTTAAAATTTAGATATGTATTAAGTGACTATGGTACATTATAACATTCTCAGAATTGTGCCATTTCTATTGTTCTCAGCAAACCAGTGTGACGTTTTGGAGTGCTTTAGAGAATCATGCTGATGCTTTTTGACGTCCTTCCTGAACATGTGGATGCTGCTCACAAGTGATCCCGGATCAGTTAAAAGACTTGTTCCTCGGATGGCAGCTATTTTAGTTAGATTGCATACTTGTATTGTCATAACTAAATTAGCAAACTTATAAATGATGTTATGTTCAACAATTAGATAACAATGTGTTATTGCATATTATAATGATATTACATTCCTGTTGACATGTATGTAATTTTGATAGCATTGCCAGCACCTATGGGTTCGTTGGTGGCACCTCCTCGGATAGATTTTGTTTGGAGAATATTTTTTCTCTTGTCTTGTGAGATATCTATTGTTCTCACCGGCCGAGCTGCCCTGAAAAGGGCATGACAGCTCCTTAACCAGAGGTACTACCAATACCTGACATCCCAAACCAATACCTGGTCCAAACCTGGCATTCAGCTCTCACCTGTGGCTCCTCGTAGCTGTCAGCATGCGACAGCGGCCACCCCACGGGAAACGGCTTTGACAGGCCGGCTAAACTAGGTGAGGGTAGCCGACTGGTTATAAACCTTCGGTGAGTTAGGGTCTGCCTACCCATGCATGCGAAGACTGGATTCGGTAGACTGCGCGGAAGAAACCACCTGTTGGTTCAACGGGCATGACAGCGATTACCAGCAACGCGCTGTGGAGCGTAAGGAGCATGGCGAGGCACGTAGAAAGCCATGGTCATCCACTGCACCTGACTTCATCTCCAGTCGTCTTGACTTGTCTTGCCACTGGATTAAGATGGACCCAGGCGAGAGAGTGAGGTCGACGAATTGCGCAACTCTTCCTCACTTTAAACCAAATCACTGCGCAAGTCACTCTTTCATCCACTCATCCACTCATCCATCCACTCACAACAAGTCCTGTGGCGATGGGCGAGCGGCGAAGCGGCAGGCGTGGGTGCGCTGGCTGTCGTAGTCGCAGACCTACACACAGGCGGCTCAGGCCATATGGTCGTCTTCCACTGATCGGAGCAGCAGTGGGATTCGGCAGCCCCCTGAGTGACTGAGCAGCCCTCTTTAGGAAAGCACTGCTCACCTCAATGGCATGAGGAAGGGGCTAGAAAAGGTGCCCTAAACATTGCCTGCTCCACCATTACCTAACCAGCTTACCGCGGTTGGTGGGTACCCTACTTTAGCGGGCGACACATAAGAAAAAGAACGGACAGATTTGTCCCCCTCATTCTAGGCGCATGGAATGTGCGCACTCTACTCGACAAAGACTTTAACACAAACAGACCCGAGAGGCGAACTGCCCTGATTGGGAGAGAACTGGCCAGATACAACATTGACATAGCAGCACTGAGTGAAACTCGACTTGCAGGCGAGGGCCAACTTTGCGAAAAGAGTGCAGGTTATACATTCTATTGGAGCGGAAGAGGAACTGAAGAAAGACGAGAAGCAGGGGTTGGATTTGCAATCAAAACAGCAATTATTGGCAAGCTAGCGGAGCCCCCAAAGGGAATAAATGACCGACTCATGACGGTCAAGATCCCGCTGCTTTATGGAAGGAAACATGCCACCATCATTAGCGCGTATGCACCAACTATGACAAACCAGGATGACGTCAAGGATAAGTTTTACGAAGAACTACATGCAGTCATTGCATCAGTTCCCAAAGCAGATAAGCTTATTATTCTTGGTGACTTTAATGCAAGAGTAGGCTCAGATAACATCTCCTGGAATGGCACTATCGGAAAGTACGGCGTGGGTCGCTGTAACAGCAATGGACGAAACACCATCTCCATAAAGCATATTTAAATGATCCAAAATCTACATCCAAGAAAGACGCTTTCAACAACATGCGTAGAATCGTCCAACATAAACTACGCCAGATGCGGGATTCATGGCTGAGTAATAAAGCAGATGAGCTCCAAGGCTTTGCTGACAGCCATGACTTGAAAAATTTTTACCATGCACTCAAAGCGGTCTATGGTCCAACATCATCAGGATCATTTCCCCTCCTTAATGCAGATGGAAAAACACTAATTACAGACAAGGAAAAAATTCTCCAACGCTGGGTCGAACACTTTAATAATATTCTGAACCAGCCATCATCTATTAACGATGAAGCCATCAACCGACTGCCCCAAATTCCTATAAATGAAGCACTAGATGATATACCGACTTTGGAGGAGACTCAAAAAGCGATTCGTCAACTTTCTAGTGGAAAGGCTCCCGGCTCCGATTCAATTCCTGTTGAGGTCTATAAAGATGGCGGTACAGTTCTGATAGAGAAACTTCACATGATCTTCCAGCAAATGTGGCAGAGTGAAACCATCCCATACAATCTCAAGGATGCGTCAATTATACATCTTTATAAACGTAAAGGTAATCGCCAAGACTGTAACAATCATCGAGGCATCTCACTACTATCAATCGCTGGGAAGATATTTGCCAGAATCCTTCTTAATCGCCTTACGGCTCATCTTGACAAAGGTCTTCTTCCTGAAAGTCAGTGTGGATTCCGGAAAGAACGTGGAACCACCGATATGGTGTTCGCTGCAAGACAGCTTCAAGAAAAATGCCAAGAACAGCACTGTGACCTGTACACAGCTTTCATCGACTTGACAAAGGCGTTCGACACGGTCAGTAGAGAGGGTCTATAGAAGATCATGGCAAAATACGGCTGCCCAAAGAAATTTATCACAATAGTTCAGCAGCTGCATGATGGAATGCAGGCTAGAGTTCAGGAAAACGGTGAGCTATCAGAGCCTTTCCCAGTCTCAAATGGAGTTAAACAAGGGTGTGTACTTGCACCAACGCTTTTCAGTATCTTGTTTTCTGCTATGCTGACTGATGCTTTCAGAGACGGGGACACAGGAATCGACATCAGATATCGTATTGATGGAAAATTGTTTAACCTTAGGAGGCTTCAAGCAAAAACCAAGGTCAAATCACACACCATCAGAGATCTTCTGTTTGCTGACGATTGTGCCCTCAGTGCTGGCTCAGAGGCTGATCTGCAGCGTAGCGTTGATAGATTCTCCGAAGCCTGCTCCAACTTTGGGCTTACCATCAACACGGGGAAAACAGAAATCATGTACCAACCAGCTCCTGGCAAAATTTATACTGAGCCAATCATCAAGGTAAATGGTGAGAAACTGAATGTTGTGAACAGGTTCACATACCTTGGTAGTACACTATTCCAGAACATCGTCATTGATGATGAGGTGAACACCAGGATCTCCAAAGCCAGCAGCACATTTGGCAGACTATACACCAACGTTTGGCATCGAAGTGGCATTAGTCTACAGACAAAGCTGAAGGTATACAGAGCTGCGGTGCTTCCAGTGCTGCTTTATGCATGTGAAACATGGACTGTATACAGGCGCCACGTAAAAAAGCTCAACCACTTCCATACAGTCTGTCTCAGGAAGATAATGAACATCAAATGGCAAGACAAGATCCCAGATACCGCCGTTCTTGACAGAGCTGGTATCCCCAGCATCGATACTATTCTGATGCAGTCACAGATTCGCTGGGCAGGTCATGTAGTCCGCATGCCAGACCATCGACTGCCAAAGATACTCTTTTATGGTGAGATGCAGAAGGGTAGACGCTCCCATGGTGGCCAGAAAAAGCGCTTCAAAGACACGCTTAAGGCTTCATTAAAAACCTTTGACATAAACCCAGACACATGGGAAGCTGCTGCGCAAGACCGAATTGCTTGGCGCACATCTCTTCGTAAAGGTGCAGTGGCATGCGAATCTTCCAGAAGAGCAGCAGCAGAACAGCGGAGACAAGCTAGAAAAGATCGTGAAACAAAACCTTCACATGAAGCAAACATTCCCTGCCCACACTGTCCAAGATCTTTCCAGGCCCGCATCGGGCTCATCAGTCACCTTCGTACTCATAGACTATCCTAACATCCTAATAATTGGATGAACAGAGTGGTCTTCATCACTTGTGATGGACGAACAACAAGATTGTTCTCACCAGACGCTCTATTGTGCGTCGATTGGGTATGACATGATAGTGTTATATATATGTTGATCCTTTCATCGGCACATTATTCATGCGCTATGAGCTTGTTGCACCTTGCTCATTGATGTTTTTTTTTTAAATGTGTGTTTCATTTTTTTCCCGGGGGGTGCGGTAATCTGTTGCTGTTTAAATTTTGAAGACATCAACTCGTTTAATATTTTTTGATGATCTAAGAAAGAGAACTGTTTATTTAAGTTTGTGATAAGTTGATTTGTGGTTATCTTCCCTTGTCTTATGGATAGATGTTGACCTGTCTTAAATAGTTGTCTCTATTCATATGACCATATACGGAGCTCTTTGCCTCTCGTTTGGCGGAAACGCCCTGGTCTAAGTTAGTTTCGCGCAGGTTGGTGCTGTCGGCACATGCGCAAGTTTTTGGAGCAAAGACCGAGAGACTTCCGGGTTAGTAGGGTACCCTGGGCTTCTAGAGTGGACGTACCGGTCCGTAGATTCTCTCTGCCAAGTTTTGATGGGGATTTGGAAGTTCTGTGAATGACTGATTTGTCATTCTTCCTTCCCTAAGTGATTCTTTATGCCAGGAATGGCAGTGTTGTGATTCCTTATGTTTTGAGGATTCTATAAAAGGTAACACAGATACATTTCTTGATCTTTCGTTCGTTTAGATCACAAATGTACTTTCATTGCTTTACGGAGACATAGTGAGCGAAGCTCACAGTGATATATTATATAGTACCCCAGTATGGGTGCATGTTGAAGAAACCAAGACTAAGATGTCCTTTTGAATGTATAAAAACCCAGAGAATTAACTTTATGTAATTCGCAATGCAGGCGGTATGATTGGCAGAAATATATGTACACAGAAAGATATAAACAAACGAAGGTTACCTGATTATCGAGGCCCGCTACCTGCGGCCTGATTCTGTCGCCACAAGAGGCCCGTTGTTACGGCCGATAGTCTTCACTAGAAGAAGTACCTGGCGTGTGATGCCAGATGGAGTCTTTGACTTCCCATTAAACAAGTTCATTGACTTTGTTATTAAGCAACTGGAACCGCCCTTATCGTGCGGTATATTTGTTAAAGGACGGCCTGACGCGTTTAGTCAGGGGCCCTGAGCTACAGTATGAAAGAACGTAGATTGTCAAGCCAGCTCTACTAGCATCTTATACATGAGCTATCCAAGATTTATGATGCTAGATGTTAATGATCATTACCACACATGAAATGTCCATGATCCTTGTTCAATTGACTGTGTCGTCTATCAGCGTATGTCCTGTAATAAACGTTTGAAGAACAGTCATCAGTTCTACAAATTAACTACATTTATGACTTCTACTTGTGGTGGAGTGAGATTGGTGTGCAACTACATAAGAGCTTATACGACTTTGTGTCCACGATCTGCTGATATCTACATACACACCTACACTCTCAACCACATCCTATTACGAGCATTACACTCCTGGGAAGCTGTACATTGTTTAAGTGTCTGTTTTGTTACACCCTGTCAGCGCCTCAATATTTGGTGACCCAAATACACGACAACATTACACTGTCCAGGCACGACACGACCTTACCCACAAAACAGCGCTTAACACTACTCATCAGACGTTCCAACCAGGGATGAAGTCTTTTGTGTTTTGTGCCCTGCTGACCTACCGGGCGGGTCCAGTAGATCTCACCGTGTAGGCTGCTGTGATCCGGGAAGTGTGGATATTGTGTGATTAACTTTTGCTATAACACATATATAGAACAGTGCCAAGGAACTTACTCATGTTTCTTTTCGACGTATAGACGGTTGATAGTAGCTGTGCAGCTGATCTTTGTAGAAGTAGACTTTGCAGTGTGTATTATTAACAGTGCTGGGTGAGCACCGTAGAGAACAGTATATTCATCGAGGAAAGTATTTGACACTCAGACTTGCATAGTAAACTGTTTATTGGACTGAGATTCTTGTGGATTTTACGTTGTCTAGTGTGGAGTTTCGTTCTGTGATCATCATTCATCGTCAGTGCAGAGGATTCTCCATATTCAAGCGCCGTTGGAGCTTCAGATAAGTTATTGTTTGTCTGCTTTTGTATAATATATTATGTTGATATTTTCTGGGTTTTATTTTCTGTGAATTTAATTTTCTTGTCTGTCCTTCTATCGGTTATTAGTTATCATTTAGCTTAATCTGTATTCTAATATAGCACTGATTCTTTATTTACTTCTTGATTTGTTATTGTTTTCTTTCCTTTTGTTTTGTCTGTTCCTTATTGTACAAGTAGGACTTAGTCTGTATGTAGGTATGTTAATTGTTAGTTAAAGCTGATCTTGCTGTGTTTTCTTTGTAGTGAGGAAATATTTGGATTGTATATTTTGGATCATTATAATATAATTTTACTGATACTTTACTTAGTTTTCTTTTACTGAAGTGAAGATAGTGCTTGGTGGAAGAGATACCTTCCAGCACCTCATTGTTGAGTGTGGTTTTCGTGGAGTCTCTGGTGTTATAGTGTGTTGGTGTGTTCAAGGGAGGAAGGGTGGCGAGTTTAATCCAGTCTTGGCCTCTCTTGTGGAAAAGATTGGATTAGACCGATTCTTTTAGGGTGTGGCGGTGTTTATTTTGTGGTGGAGTCTGGCAGACGGGATTTCCTGCGACTGCCTTGCTTAACATTCCAAGCCCTGTTGGTTGTTAGCTGTGTTTGTGGTGTGTTTTATTTATAGTGTCGTGTACATTTAGTAATTCTTTTGTGGTGTTTAAGTGTGTCAGAAACTACTAGTATAGTGTGGATTGCGTTAACATTATTATAAGAAATAACCAGGAGAAAAATCACTAGAATCCACAATATCAATCTAGTAACGAATCAACTACTCCTGAACATATGTCAACGGCAAGAATTCAGAACAAAACTGGCATCCATAGACTTTCCAGCAAAAACTGCTGACAACGGCCATCAACGACCTCATAGGCCGGCGGACATATCTAGAATGAATTCGCGCCAGAAGGTTTCTTCCGACTTCCGTTTATTTCCAAAACCGACCAAACGGGTTTTTGAAGATAAATAACAGTGTATCCACTTTACAGTGTGACCAATATAAAATTTAGTGAATGTCTATCATGTGACATCCACCCCCCCCCCCTTTAAGAAAGAAAACGCAGTTTTCTTCCACCGGAGGTGTCACGCCCAACCCTCTTGGAGTAAGGGCGAACAAAATGCCGAGATAGCACTTCCTCATGCAGATAAAGAATGCCAGAGTTGATCAACACTATTGTCGTACATGCCTTCTCTCTCACTAGACTCAATACAAAGAAACATGTACAAATCCACACCAGGTATTGACAGTCGTGAAAAATAACAACGACTGACTAATCCTGGAGTAATCTAAACATAATGCATGTTACACAAAATCGAAAAAACCTGATTGTCACTAATCAAACACTAAGTTATCGTAACACAATCATCTTCTCACAATATAGCTGTAGGTATAATATGGATGTAACTACATATTGAGTACAACGTCATCGATATTGCCTTTATGGCAGCATAAACAATACATTGCATACCATAATACATCATCATGAAATACCAATTTAAATAGTCCTAATACATTACTTTCCACACAACATGGTATAGCTGTACCTTCAATATAATTTCATAAGGAATTGCCTTTATGGCACCATCACACATCTATCACAAAACCAGGCATAACCAAATAAATGACCCTTAAGATTACAATACCATTATATATCATAGGTCTATGATAAATGCAAGCCAGGCCTGCCCACAGTGCACCTGCCTACAATGTACCTGCCTACAGCGCACCTTCCTACAGCATGCCTGCCCACAGCGCACCTGCCTACATCGTGCCTGCCTACAGCGCACCTGCCTACAGCCTGCCTGCCTAAAGTATGCCTGCCTCACGTATGCCTTTATGGTACTGTGCCACATTAATACAAAACACAAAATAGCATACTATAGCATAACCATGCATTGCAAAGCATTACATAATCTCTACAATTTCATAACATGTCATAGTATAAACAAGCATCGGAAGAAATCTCACAATCTGTAAAAATTTACAACATCCTCATATTGATATCACAATAGAACTGGGGGCGCGGGTCAGAGCCTCTCAGGTTCGGTTCGCTTCAACCGAAACATCTTACCAAACACGAAACGTAAATCTAACCCTCGCTAATGCTGGCTATCAGTAGGTGATTTTGAAGCAAAGACATATGCTTCTGCCTAACTGCCTTACGCGCTCCCCAACTATTCGCAAAAGTCACCCGTGCCATTTTGGTATTGTCACGTAGCGACAATACTTCTACAAACCTAACTGGCGCGACCTCATCAAACACTCGTCTGAGTGTGCGCCAACTAGCACTCAGTGGCACGTTACGCACTAAAACTGTGCGAATACTAGCTTTCGGACTTTCGTATACGTCCCTACTGCTCCTAGTCATGTCCTTCGGTACTTGCCGCGAAATACGCCTACGATGTACCTTCTGATCATCGCTCTTGGAACTTTGGTGATGCTGAGCCTCTGCTTCAGGAACACCCATGTCACTATGCACCTCGCGTACATTGCCGACTGTAGTGGTTTTGATGGTATTGTATGATGGTAATATTACTAAGTGTGATGTATGAGGTCAGCTGTGAAGGCTCCTGAGATAAAATGTAGCTGTGAATTTTCAGAAGGCCTTTCTTGCTACCACTACGACCTCACACCTATCTTTTTTTCTAATGAATGTGGCTACGTTAAAATCTAGGGTACTGAATGTAATGTGTTGTATTGACATATACAAACACACACACACAGATATTAAATAATATAATATTATCAATAAAATTTAGAACACAATGAACTAAATTCAGCTGGTGAAATTTTAGAAAGTAAATCTTTTTTTTAAATTTATTTGTTTTGAACCAAGGTTGTATTTTGGCCAGAACATATGAAAGATTTTGGAATTTATGAGTGAATGGCATGAATAAATGGCATGATAAATAAAAGGTGTGTACGTATACAATTTTCACGATTAGTTAATATTTCTACAGTTCATAATTTTATTTTCCCTGGGAGAACGATGAATAGATGTGCTGTTGGGGTGGCTTCATCCCTCCCTGTCTAAGCCTACCAAACATTGTCCATTAATGATGGAAGGAAATGGGATGTTTTAGTAATAATTCACTTTGGGTGCTATGTCTATGAAGTTGGTGTAAATCCAGCAGACCAGCCTGCTTACGTAACTTTGAAAGAGTAGTTCTGGTGCTGGAATCTGGTGGCTCCACCTCTACGTGCTTGGGGGCAATATATCGGGTGGCTCCACCTCTCCGTGCTTGGGGGCAATACAAGGCTGTTCTGCCGAGATGCGACACTGCACGGGTCCTCACTGTCAATTATTTACCCAGCATTTGACACCAACTTTTGGTGTCAACATAAAAAACTCACAGCTCTGAAATAAAGTATTGGTTTAGGTTCAGAACCTTACCTAAGGAGCCACTTCTACACGTAACAATTTACAATAACACCACTTAGACAGGGTCAGATCTCTCTGACCATACAACACATCTTACCAAGTTGGTTTCACATAGGATAAGTTCTCCCAGACTACATATTCCGAAATATGTTTATTAGCTTCCTGCCATAGAATAGGATAGGTGATATGTTCCACTGATCTCAACACTTGATCTGTCCTTCCTAATCCTTGCTGGAGTTTATATATATTGTTTGTCCCTAGACCCTGAACTAGGGCGGGGGGTCTAGAGCAAATCCTTACTTGTTGTAAGGCTAGATTTCGATATGGCAGTATCAAATCACTCGAAACATTAAACAATATTTAAAATACACAAAGAAATAATTTCAATCTTACCAGATTATGAATAAAGAACACAGAAATGCTAGCAAAACTCAGCTGAGCTGCTGGCTATAGTATGGCGTCCCTGAACTTATTTCAATTTACTTCATTGGAAATCACCACACTTAAAATTTACTGTGTCTATCACTGGACAACTATTGAGGAATGGCAAAAAAGCGCGTCTGAGCGCTGATAATATGATTGTCTGTGGCCAATCAATGCCTTGTGTTTTTTTAAATTCAAATTTCCTACACTAAAGTCATTTCAGTCATGCTTCAGTCAAGTATGGATTTTTATCTGTTAGTCCGTCCGTCTCTACTTGCGTTTTCACAAAAAACGTACTTGGTTTTTGAACCAACCTATTCGTCCCCTCTACAAATTTTGTCTGTAAAGTTATTTTTAGCCACAGCTCCCACCAATGTCCCTCTCTTTCATTCTAACTAGATTTGAACACTTGAGTCTCAAGGTCGCGGTTTTTGTGCAAATTAGTGACATGTTTGATTCAATGCAGTCTTTCGCTGATGTGAACAACACAGTCTTTTGTCAATGTCTTCATTATTATCTATCCGTCTGTATAAATAAAATCATATTATTTCACTGCTCAAAATGGGCCATCCGGCCAGCTAATTTTTATATTCCTAACATTAGTATTAAGAAAAAGTTACTATTTTAATTTTGTAATATTCCAAGCATCTGCGTTGTAATGCTTTTGCCGATGAATTCAAATAAAAGGCTTGGTATCGCATAAGCGTCCCTTTCCGTACCTCGTGTCAATTTGGGGACGTGAATTTTTCCTTCCCCCCCCCCCCCCCACCCAATTGCGTCTCCTTAGCCTTGCTAGTCTCACGCAATTTTTCAGTCATATATTTTTTTCCTTTTTGATCCGCCGTTCTCATCCCGTTCAAATGGTAACCGTTTCAGCAATTTAATTTCCATGGCGGGTGATGACCTGCGGCGTGGGCGATCATGCCTTCTAGTAACTTACGCATTCTTTTTATCCCTACATTTTATCCTTTGGAGATATTTTTACGTTGTATCACTGTTAATTTTATGACACCGACGATTAAATCGGCAATCGGTTCCTCCAGGACGAACGCGTAGACTACACCTGTAATAAATGGGGTGTCCACATTAATGCACGCCTGGGGGTAAGTCTCAACTTTGCTCCCGAACGTGGTGCATTTTACCATTTTGCCTGTAAGACAGGAGTCGTCGATGCACGATCGACGGACCCCAATTGTTGTGCATCCGGTGTCCCTCAACACCCGGACTGGTCTATTCTCCACCTTTCCTTCGTGGAGAATCACCTTGCCAGTCTCATGCACTGCCGACAGACATGGTGCTGCATGCCCGGATTGTAGCACTAACCTCTCGTTCGCATTGAACACGGGACGGCAACCCGCACAGTCCTCGCTATTCATTGTGTCCAACACAACTGCGGAATTTGCATGTTCAATCGGGGTAGTGCAGCTATCAGCACTATGACCCCTGCCACCACAATTGGTACACACGCGCTCTTTCTTTTTCTCATCGCGTGTACTTTTGTTAGAGCCCTTCGAGGACGAAGACCCCGCATCAGAGTCAGAGAAACGACTCTCTGAGGAAGCACTCCTGTTTGTGATGTTTAGTTTTATACCAAAATCGGTCTTCGTCACGCGAGTCCTTAAAATGTACCTGTTTACGAGCTTAGCGCTCCTATCCGTCGCTATTACTTCTAAATTGTCGGTTCTGCCAACTTGGCCGACCATTCCGATGAGATCGGAAATTCGCATAGCTACCTCTACGGGGCTGGTAGGGACTTGAGGGCCTCTCATACTTTCTCTCTTAATCCCTGTCTGCCCGATTTCGCCAAGGATGGCGCTGCACTTTGCCAACACTGGCAATTACGTCTTCTGTCAGACCCGACTTCTGAATAGCTTTGCCCGGATGGGCCAGGACATAATGGTGCCCCAATTGGGCCATGGACTCAATGTCCTTTGGTTGACGTTCCTGGAAGAACGCAACAAACTCACTAGAGCACAAGGACAACACTTTGTCTCGTAATATTAAGTCTAGCAAGCCATTAAAATCCTTTGTTATCCCTTCCATTTCGATCCATCTATTCAACAGAAGTTTGATCTTCGAGATAAAATCCTCGAAGTCTTGGTCTGAACTAGGCATCGCGTTTTTAAAACGCGTCCGGTAGCCGTCAGCAGTCAGACGGAACCTCCGGAGCAATCTCTCCTTCACTTTGTCATAATCGGCCCATTCCTCTACGGGGAGGCTATAAAAAGTCTCCATCGCGGGCCCACTAGCAGTGTCGACAAAAGAGATCGCTACTGGTCCCTATCAGCCTTATTGATCACACATACGGTCTCAAATCTTTCCAAAAAGAAATCTAAATTATCAATTTTCTCATTGAAATTAGGTAGACGAAGCCTAAAAGGACGATGAGCCCCACCAGAAGTTGAGTTCTGACCACTCGCAAACACTTCTAACTTCTTCAATTGCAATTCTTTATCAATTCTCATTCTCTCCTTCTCTAATTCAAACTCTCTATCCTCTCTTATCTTCTTTTCTTGCCATTCCCTATCTTCTCTCATCTTCTTTTCTTGCAATTCTCTCTCTTCTTTCATCTTCTTTTCTTGCAATTCTCTCTCAATCTGCTCAGCCTTCATCAACAAAAATGCCACCATGTCCGCTGTCGTCACAGACACCAATGAGAGTTCACCCATCATCGCTGTCGTCACAGGTTTACCCACATCAACCCACATACCCAGCCTTTCATAATTTCCTACATAAACAACGACTCTTGGACTATGCACCTTACACTTGGAGGTCGTACTTGCCGGAATACCCCACTTATTCAACAACTGTACCTCAACATCCCGCTTTCTACCAAATGCATCATCTATCACGACCAAATCCACCCCACTTCTATTTTCAACATCCCTCTCCTCCACATTAACTGCGACTGTTGGCCTCCCTAGTTGTCTCTGTAACACCAGCAACTGTTGATTGTTTATATATATATATATATATATATATATATATATATATATATATATATATATATCGCATATATATATCGCATACATATCGCATATATATCGCATATATATCGTATATATATATATATATATATATATATATATATATATATATATATATATATATATATATATATATATATTATACACTGTTTGCCTGTCTGATATGAGCGCTTGATTTCGTACACTTTTCACTTATTTTTCACATTTAATTAGCTGAATTGTTTGTAGTTAATTTTTAAAGTGCCCCGCTTATTAATACCACCATAAATTCACCTTCCTTGGTAAAATTTGTTAAATTTAGTATTTATTTACCTTTTTATTTGAGCGCAAGCTTCTTTACATAACATAAATGCCAGGTACTTATGAACAGTTACTAACCATGAATGGTTTACGACTTGGCCATCTGAATGTAAACCATCTTTTAGGTAAACTTCCAGAACTCACACAAGTTCTCAATCAAAATGTCCATCTTTTTGGGCTTTCAGAAAGTCGTCTAAATGAGAAAATAACAGATGGTGACATTGCACGTAATGGTTTTAAAACTATTCGGCGAGATTCTAGTAGACAATTAGAGACAGGTTTAGCAGTTTTTATTTCCACTTCTCTCAGTTATCGCCGCAGAAACGATTTAGAGACCATAGATATAGAATGCATATGGTTATAGGTAAAGCCACAAAAGCAAAGACCCATTATAATAGGATATCTTTATCGAAATCCCAGTGTAGGAACAACATGGTTTGAAGATTTCACGCTTCAGCAATCATTTTCAGGCAGACATCCACAATATAAAATCCGCCATACGTTCTTCCCCTTGTGACTTCAGCGAATTATCTACGTTCTGTGAGAACAAGTGTACTAACACCATTCCAAGCGACATTCCTTTTATAACAGTTAACGAAGTTTATAACTATCTTATTGATCTTAAAGATAATAACTCATCGGGACTTGATGGAATCAGTAATCGAATACTGCGTTATGCTGCACCAGCTATTACTGATACACTAACATACATATATAATCAATGTCTCGCAAGGAGCTACTTTCCATCTGCCTTTAAAATCGCTAAAGTATACCCTATTGTTAAACCTGGTTCATCAGATAATAACAACCTTGGTAACTATATGCCCATTTCTCTTATATCGTCGCTGTCCAAACCACTGGAAAAACACATACACAAAACAGTAATAGAACACCTAGCCAATAATGACCTGCTAGCTGATAGTCAGTCGCGGTTTAGACCAAAACATTCATGGTACACAGCCTTAACAAAAATGATAGACAACTGGCATCTAAACATCAATAACGGTAATTTATGTGGAGCAATCTTTGTAGACTTTAAAAAAGCATTCGATATGATAGATCACCCTATTTTAATCAGAAAATTAGAAACAATGAAAGTAAATCTTAAGCTGGTGAAGTTAATTAAATCATTTCTGATAGACAGACAACAAGTGGTGTCTTACAATAATTCTTTGTCCAACCCAACTGTTGTCGATATCGGTGTTCCACAGGGCTCTATTCTCGGCCTTCTTCTCTTTGCCGTATACATTAATGATCTTCCTCTGCACATCAAACATTCATCCTGTGACCTGTTTGCCGATGACTGTACTGTTTACACTAGTGACAAAAGTTGCACTGCACTAGAACTATCTTTACAAACTGAAACACATAATATTATTAAGTGGAGCAACGAGAATCGAATGCAAATAAATATTAGTAAAACGAAATGTATGTTAATATCAACCAGACAAAAACTACAAAACTCGCAGAAAACAACACTTCAGCTCTACATTGGAACATCACTAATTGAAAACGTAAATGAACATAAAACTCTAGATCTAACTATTGACCAGCACCTAAGTTGGAACTCACATGTAAGTCCACTCACAAAGATAACGGCACAAAAAGTTTACCAATTAGCCAAAATCAAACACTTCCTGGATGAGGGGGCAAGGAAAATGTTCTACACATCTCACATACAAACATACCTAGACTATTGTTCCACAATCTGGGATGGTTGTTCCATATCCAACACAAAAAGGCTTCATTCACTTCAAAAACGTGCAGTGCGCCTAGTTGCTGATAAGCACCAAACACATTGTATAGATCTATATAACTATCTTAAAATATTACCCTTAGAAAGCGTTTCCTATTTAACAACGCTAAATTCGCTCACAAAATCTTGTCACATAATGCTCCAACGTATCTGTGGCCACTTTTAAAATTCAATGAAAAACGTAGTCAGCGCTTAAACCAGTTAGAGGTACCCAAGCCGAGGCTAGATTTGTACAAGAAGAGCTTGGCTTACTCAGCTGCTCATCTTTGGAACAATCTTCCACATGACCTGAAAAACATGCACAGTCTCTACTCATATAATCGTAGACTGTTCAAATACATTATGAGTGCGGATTATATGCCGCCCTAAGGGATTATGTTTCGAATTATTATTATCTAATATACTGTATGGAGGGTCTGATGATCTAGTTTTTCATTTTAATATACCTTACTTCTTAATTGTAATCAGATACTGTAAATGTATGCTTTTATACTACTTATAATGTTGCATCGCCATCGAACTAATACCTTAAGTATGTTGGAGAATGTCTGGATACCTAGCAATAAAGATGAGTAAGAGGAAGGGCAAAATGCAAGACTGGCCTATATGTACGATTCTCATCTATCAGTCAATACCCTTTACCTACCTAAGGAGCATAGGTCATAAAACTGGATCTCGTGTAGTGGAGGCGTCAACAATTCACTCCCTGTGGCAGTATTTGCTTGGGACTCAAAGTTGCTCACCTGTGGGAACATTTTCCGCATGCGCTGACAACACATGAAGTCTCAGCTAATTCAGCAGATTTCCAAAATGTCACGAGTTCTTATTATATGCCACCATTATCTGATTACGTTTCAAATTATGTCTTATTTACTGTATGAATGGTTTAGATTGTGTTTGTTAGTTTTTTATTTTTATTATTATTATTATTTATTTATTTTTTTTTTTTAGGTATTAATTTTTGTTAATTTATTTTAATTAATAATTCCCCCCCCCCCCTAATTTGATTATGTCTGGATGTTACAAATGTATGTTATTATTTTACCTCGTAATATTGTATGCTTAAATAATGCT
>JAMPIV010009203.1:47500-155643 GCA_024509875.1 Oreohelix idahoensis | reverse complement strand
CGCTAACACCGTGTTGCTAAAAAATCTGTTTCAAAATAGTCTATCCGTTAAGCTGTTAACTCAGCTTAATAACTGTGTGTTTTATGTTAACTCAGATACTAAATTGTTTTATTTTTTATCTTGACATAACATTTTTAAAGAGTGGTTGATAAGACTAACCGGTTATGTGCTAGGAAAAAAGATTTTCCTTATTTTCTCACCTACTGTTAAACAAGTATTTTTGTGAGCCTTATTTGTGTTAACATAACAAATATAAAAAAGACAGAATCTGATAACGCAAAAAATTAATAAACACTTTTATCACATTAAAAAGAATATTTAGAACATACCATTAGCTACACAAAGAAAAAACGCCTTGCTATGGTGCAAACTACCAAACACGTTAGTACTTAAATCTCCGTTATTTTAACTGAAAGGGAAAATTGTCACCTGTTTCGAACGCGCGTGGTTGTAAATCAATATCTTTTCTGTCACAGCCTGCGCGGGCAGGTCTGTTAACACCTCTTTCCTTTCATAACAGCCTAAAAATAAGACTGTGTTTTATTCTCTCGCTCTCTCTCTTCTCTCTTCCTATCTTTCTCTCTTTCTTTCCCTTTCTTTCTATCTCTCTCTCTCCCTCTCCTCTCTCTCTCTCTTTTCTCGCTTTCTCTTTTAAGGTATTAATTTTTGTTACTGTATTTTAATTAATAATTTTTTCCCCCCTTAAATTTGATTATGTCTACATGTTACAAATGTATGTTATTATTTTACCTCGATAATGTTGTATGCTTAAATATTGCTAAAAATACATGTGCTATTGAAAGGATACTGCATGAAAGGTGAGCGAAAGGAAGGGCAGAATGTTAGACGGGTCTGCGTGACCAATTCTCAACCCTTTGAAAATAAAGCTCGTTCGTTCGTTCGTTCTCTCTCTCTCTCTCTCTATCTCTCTTTCTCTCTCTCTCTCTCTCTTTCTATCTTTCGAGGCGTGTGTCGTTCAACTCAAAAAGAATGTACCAAACAGACACTTATATTTGTTGTAAATGTTTTTTAAACACAGTGGTTCTCAAGTTCTTGAACAGTACTTCTAACATTGTGACAATAAAAAACAATGTGAGAAGTACTGTTCAAGAACTTGAGAACCACTGTGTTTAAAAAACATTTACAACAAATATAAGTGTCTGTTTGGTACATTCTTTTTGAGTTGAACGACACACGCCTCGAAAGATAGAAAGAGAGAGAGAGAGAGAGAAAGAGAGATAGAGAGAGAGAGAGAGAGAACGAACGAACGAACGAGCTTTATTTTCAAAGGGTTGAGAATTGGTCACGCAGACCCGTCTAACATTCTGCCCTTCCTTTCGCTCACCTTTCATGCAGTATCCTTTCAATAGCACATGTATTTTTAGCAATATTTAAGCATACAACATTATCGAGGTAAAATAATAACATACATTTGTAACATGTAGACATAATCAAATTTAAGGGGGGAAAAAATTATTAATTAAAATACAGTAACAAAAATTAATACCTTAAAAGAGAAAGCGAGAAAAGAGAGAGAGAGAGGAGAGGGAGAGAGAGAGATAGAAAGAAAGGGAAAGAAAGAGAGAAAGATAGGAAGAGAGAAGAGAGAGAGCGAGAGAATAAAACACAGTCTTATTTTTAGGCTGTTATGAAAGGAAAGAGGTGTTAACAGACCTGCCCGCGCAGGCTGTGACAGAAAAGATATTGATTTACAACCACGCGCGTTCGAAACAGGTGACAATTTTCCCTTTCAGTTAAAATAACGGAGATTTAAGTACTAACGTGTTTGGTAGTTTGCACCATAGCAAGGCGTTTTTCTTTGTGTAGCTAATGGTATGTTCTAAATATTCTTTTTAATGTGATAAAAGTGTTTATTAATTTTTTGCGTTATCAGATTCTGTCTTTTTTATATTTGTTATGTTAACACAAATAAGGCTCACAAAAATACTTGTTTAACAGTAGGTGAGAAAATAAGGAAAATCTTTTTTCCTAGCACATAACCGGTTAGTCTTATCAACCACTCTTTAAAAATGTTATGTCAAGATAAAAAATAAAACAATTTAGTATCTGAGTTAACATAAAACACACAGTTATTAAGCTGAGTTAACAGCTTAACGGATAGACTATTTTGAAACAGATTTTTTAGCAACACGGGTTAGCGAAAAATTCGAATGCACAGACATACCTTTTAAATAAAAAACAGATATTTAATACGACACACGCATAAACGAGCAACTAAAACTTTTATATTTTTAAAGATATACAACCTAACACAGAGTACCGAATACACATACACACACACACACACACACACACACACACACACACACACACATACACACACACACACACATTTAGACCTTTGTGTAGGTTATGTCTTCACAGTGTCTGTTAAGAAAAAATATGCCTAGCGAACAACAACGGTCAGATATTTAAACAGAGAAATAACAGCTATATATTTAACATTCTAACGTGTTTCTCACTTTTTTGTTAAGTTTTTATTTCAAAAATACTTTGTTTGATACTCTATTTTATTTTATTTTTGTAAAACTTTTGTTTAAAATGGTTGGTCGCAAAGAAAAAAGTTATCTCTAACGGCTTTCTTTCCTCGTCAATAAACCATCTGTCCGCATTACAAATAAACGATAATTGGATTTATGCTGGAACATAACGAAACAGACATCGAATTAGAAACATCTGTCACTAGGTAAATAACGGCTCTCGATTTTTTCGAAGGGCTCAAGTAGTAGTAGGGTATGCGCGACTTAGGTAGTATTCTACCCCTCCATCTTGCCCCGCCTCTTCCTATTATCTCCCCCTTGTTAGCTCAAGTCCGCCCCCTTGTTAGCTCAAGTCCGCCATCTTGACCCAAATAACCTCCCCTTGTTAACTCAAATCCGCCATCTTGACCCAAATAACCTCCCCTTGTTAGCTCAAGTCCGCCCCCTTGTTAGCTCAACTCCGCCATCTTGTTATCTCCCCCTTGTTATCTCAAATCCGCCATCTTGATATCTCCCCCTTGTTAGCTCAAAGCCGCCATCTTGACCCAAATAACCTCCCCTTGTTAGCTCAAATCCGCCATCTTGACCCAAATAACCTCCCCTTGTTAACTCAAATCCGCCATCTTGACCCAAATAACCTCCCCTTGTTAGCTCAAGTCCGCCCCCTTGTTAGCTCAACTCCGCCATCTTGTTATCTCCCCCTTGTTATCTCAAATCCGCCATCTTGCCCCAAATAACCTCCCCTTGTTAGCTCAAGTCCGCCATCTTGACCCATATAACCTCCCCTTGTTAGCTCAAATCCGCCATCTTGACCCAAATAACCTCCCCTTGTTAGCTCAAATCCGCCATCTTGCGCCGCGCGCCTGCAGATTGCGCTTATATAAAAGTCACGCGCCTGCAGAATTTTTGCTATATAAAAGTCACGCGCCTGCAGCGCGCCTGCAGCGCGCCTGCAGAATACTACCTGTTTTGCGCATGGTATACTACTAATGTAGTCGGGAAAATTCTCCATCCCTTTCTATCTTAGCCCGAAGATAACCAGATGTATGAGATCAGTTCACTCTCCTTAATCTGACTTCAGCAAGACAGGCACGTCTGCCGAAGTATAAATAATGTCCTCAAAAATATCCTCTAGATAACAAAGGTTTTCCAAACCTAGTTCATGTAACAAAGTAGCAAGTAATGGTCCTTGGGACATGCATCAACCGATGCAGTACAATACAGCGACATGTGAGCTGGGAAAACATCTCGTGACGACGCCTTTCGAAGACAGGCTATGAATCAAAAATCGCTCACGACCAAAAATCGATAGAGTTAATGAAAAGTTAATTTACCTTGCCTTCAGGAAATACACAGAAATATTACGCCTCCCCGGCATGTGGAAATACACTAGAGGTATTATCTCGAATAAACGAAATATCCATTAAGAGGACTTCACATTCCTGACAGAACAAAAAAATAGCGGAGATCCCCTCTCAGCGAGGCATCTTCCTAGCTATTCAAAATCGCTCACTGGACTGGTGGGCGGAAATCGATCGACCAAGAAGCAAGACCAGTCATGCGCAGTCCAGCGCAAAATGACCACAGCTCAGAACTTAAGACGCAAGGACCTTTACTACGAACCAGCGTAAGAATGATTACCTTAAAAGGATAACCCAACAGGTTGCCAACCGTTTTTCTGAGAAAACGGCCTAGCATAGCAAACTTAACTGCATTCAATACCAACGCGAGGAGACAGCTGCTTACCGAGAAAAGTGACTATAAATTTCAAGCAGTTGTTGCCCTTGCGTTATAAAATATATATTGTAATAAAACGATGTTGCGAGAATTTCTCACGCAACACTGACCCAGAAGGAATTTTTCCAAGCGATATTGACCGAAGTACAGACAAGCATAACAGTGCATGAAGCAGCTGGTGAAGTTGAAGAAGCAAGTGACGATGACACAGAAATTGCAGAGACTCCAAAAGATGAGGCTGTCAGGCATCTGATAATGCAGTTGAAGTCATTTGCTGTGGAAAAATGCCAGGTATGTTGAGTGGTGTAGCCAGCGTTGAGAGTGCTTTCTCTACTTATGTTTGTAATAAGAATAAGACACAGCCCAAGATTGACTCCTTTTTTCAGAAAGAATGATTAAACCATGATAAAACAGATGTTGAAGATTTGATTTGATGTTGTGATTATGTATGATTTCGTATGATACTGTATTCTCCAATATAAGCTGTTCAAGGAAGTAAAGTATCAGAACAATAGGCCTCGTTCCGTATGTTGACCACCTCCGTATGTTGACCGGTTTGCTACAGTCCCTTGGGTGGTCAACTTATAGAGGTTCTACTGTATATATATATATATCACAACGGGCTGATCACCCGTTTGCCAGTCACTTTGATTACGGAAACAACAGCACATGGATTGATTTGCCGTTGCCCTAAAGACGCCACCAGGCGTGATGGGAAACAATGGCAAAGAAAACCTATCTGCTGTTGCCCTAAGACGCCACTAGGCGTAATGGCCACTGACTGCTTTGACGGTCGGTGGCTAAGGACTGAAGAAGAAGAATATATATATATATATATATATATATATATATATATATATATATATATATATATATATATATATATATATATATATATATATATATATATATATATATATATATATATATATATATATATATAACAACAGGAACAAATATTTAATGAAAAAATATTTAATGAAAAGTTTTGAAAACTGCAATAAATATTTAAAGAAATATTTAAAGACGTATTTGGCAGCTGTTCTATTTACCTGCAGGTTGGAACCTTTGAGGAGAACTGGGAAAAATTGTGGGACCATCTTTGCTGAATGGAAGAAAAGTTTTCACTAAAGTTTGAAAATTGCAGGACAAAAAAGTAGATAACCGTTTGATAACTGGAACAAATACTTATTTACATTTATTTAATTTATCGCGAACTGTGTATCAATTTCACGGTTGTTTGTTTCACGGTCATCCAGACTGGTCACTTACCCGTGGCAGAGACATTAATCCAGTCAATAAAAAACCCGTTGCCAGAGTTGTTCGAAAAATAAACGCGCGAAATTCGCGAGTACCTATCTAAAGCTGTTAAGGTTCCATAGTCGAAATGATGGAGTGTCAATGGCAAAGATTGAAGAAAACTGATTGAACAATCGATCGTTTTCTGAGCACGACGTTTACCCGTGTAAAATTGAGCTAGGGCAAATTTAGATATCCTCTAACGGAACAACAGATTCTAGCCTCTGTTACAGATGAGACGTGTTTTGGCATCATCGAATGCGATATCCACGTCGCCGATAACTTGAAAGACCATTTTTATGAAATACCGCCCATTTTAAAAAATGTCGACGTCACGAGAGACGATATAGGAGATTTCATGCGCGAGCACGCGCGTGAAAAAAAATTAATTTAATTTAAATGTACTAGCTTAGTATTAGGCCTAGTCAGCTTTTAACTATTGATATCTAAACATAATTTAAAATTTATATATTAAAAAAAATATTAATAACTTGTCTTGTGTTAATTTAGCATTAGGCATAGATAAGAGCATAAATACTAATTGTAAGTCAGCGATGAAAGGTATAAAATAAAGATAGAGGAATTAGACAATATTTAAAAAAAAAGAGTAAAGACAACTCGTATACAACAACCTATTTGTAGCACAATAAGCGCAAATAAGTAAAACATAATGCTAACCAGAAATCAGTCCGAGGCGGGAAAAGCTTGGAGCAAAAGAACATCAAAACGGACAGAAAATGAAAGGAACAAAAGCCCCGGTCTAAGGGACACAGAAATTAAGGACAAAATTAAAACCAGCAAAGACAAAATAAAAGTGAACTCTGAAGTAAATAAAGACAGAGATTAAAAAAAAAAAAAAAAGCAACGAGAAAGAACTCTATGGCAATGGAATTTTATAAAGTAAACGATCAATGTTTTCCTCGCGCCGTTTTGCGCCGACGATCGATCGCGTTTCTTACTAGTGAAAGTAAAAGCACGTGCGTTTTTGAACTTTATTAAAAACGGATGAAAATAGCCTCGACATTGTTCCAGTTGCAGACTGCAACACTAAGATGTGTCTAGTTGCCGCCATAATCTAGTCTGCATATGAGATATATTTCTACGGAGCATCGTTGTGTTCAATAAAACTGTCTATTTGGACTTGTCCAGCCTGAACTTTGACAGCATTTTTTATGTTTGAGAATACGGCAGTGTGTGAGGTCACTTACACACCACTAGATGGACATTGGAGTGAGTAGGCTTTTTACACATGATATAATATAAATAATAAAGAAAACTACCCCGTGTACCAGAACCCGCATCAATATGTAATTACATTTACCCAACAACGGAAATTCCCTGTCATATTTTTACATCAAAAGACATGGCCACAACGATAACGTAACCACTTTACCTCTCACCATCCTATATTCTCATCACTAGCTAAACACAACACAGCACAAAAACCTAGCCATCTTTTTCTATAAAATTTATTAATTTTTTTTTTTTGGTGTGTGTGTATTTTCCTCAGTTCCCCCATAAGCGCATACATGCATACACTAGATGTGAACCAACAAAGAATGAGAAGTCAGTGATCGACTATGCCATTGTTCGGAGAAGCTCATTCAAATATGTCCGAGATGCTAGAGTCTGGAGGGGGCCAGAGATTGGAAGTGATCACTACCTGCTAACAATCAAAAGATTAACTGAAAGAGTTGCCCAACATCACACAAGAAACCAAGTAAACGAGCAGGAGAAATGAGCATTAGGACCTACAAGCTGAGAGAGCCAGAAATTAAGACCAGATATCAGGGGCTTATTGCTGCAGCGGTGAGCAACACAGAAGAACGACCTGATGACTTGGAAACCCTCTGGATTAAATTCAAGGATATCATAAAGACAGCTGCTGCAGAAGCATGCGGTGAAGTCCGACTTGGGAACAAGAGAAAGAGGACACCTTGGTGGACAGAGGAAGTCAAAGAGAAAATAAGAGAGAAGAAAATGGCATGGAAACAATACTTAGGAGCTAAAAACACAACAGGACAAATGGAAAAATATAGAGAATATGTGACACTCAGAACAGAAGCAAAGAACAAAGTGCTAGCAGCAAAACAGAAGTCCTGGGAAGAATTTGGAGAAAAGCTAGAAAAAGATGCACAAGAAAACCAGAAATTGTTCTATAAGACCCTAAAGAACATGAGGAAGGAAAAACAATGCCCTCTCAAATTTATAAAGGACAAGCAAGGCAAATTGCTTACTGCCCCGAAGGAAGTAATGGGAAGATGGAAAGAATATTTCTCAGAACTCCTGGATGGTGAGCATGGTGAAGCATCAGAAATGATAAACACTAGCACAGAAGAGAAAACCAATGATGGTGAAGATGACATAAAGATGGAAGAACTGAAGGCAGCACTGGAGAAAATCAAGATGGGCAAAGCAGCAGGGCATGATGGTATAACACCAGAAATGGTTAAGTACATGGGAGCATCAGGCGACCTATTACTCTTAAGGGTTTTACAGGCAGCGTGGTACAACAAGACCATACCAAAGGATTGGGAGATTGCCATCATAACACCAATTTTCAAAAAGGGTGACAATCGACAGTGTGGAAACCATAGAGGCATATCCCTTCTCAGTGTCCCTGGTAAAATCTACTCTAGAATCCTAGAGCAGAGACTCCGACGCCTAGCTGAGCCACAATTGGATGAGGTCCAGTGCGGATTCCGAGCAAACCGAAGTACTCAAGACCTAATCTTCACACTCAGACAGCTGAGTGAAAAGGCCCTTGAGTATAAGAGTGAGATCCATCTTTGTTTCATAGATCTGGAAAAGGCGTTTGACAGGGTCCCCTGGAGCAAACTTTGGGACTGTTTGGCAAGGAAGAATATTCCAGCACCTCTGATTCATGCTATACAGAGCTTCTACAAGTCTTGCAGAAATTATGTGAGGACAGCAAACCATAAGTCAGAAGAGTTCAGGACCACCACTGGTGTAAGACAAGGTGATATCCTATCACCTTACCTCTTCATACTCCTTATGGACGATGTCATCAAGGCATGTAAGGAGAGAACAAGAAAGTATTCAGTGGGGTACTGGAAGATGAGACAGGTCTATATTTCGGAGCTGGCATTTGCTGATGATGTTGCCCTGATTGCTAAATCAGAGGCACATCTCCAATCCAACCTGCAAGTCTGGAAGGAAGAGCTGGAGAAGAGAGGGATGGTCATAAGCAGCTCTAAAACAAAATCCATGGTGATATCACGAGAAGAAAGAAAACATCAGATTAAGCTGGGAGAACAGGTCCTGGAGCAGGTCGACCACTTTAAATACCTCGGAGCTATTATAGACCGAAAGGGAGGCATCAAAGAAGAGTTGGCCACTCGAAAAGCAGCAGCTGGGAGACTTTTTCAGGCCATAAATCGAGGATTCCTCAGCAAGAGAGAGGTTGGTAAGAAAACGAAGATGGCTGTATACCGCTCCACCTATGTCCCAGTCTTGACATATGGATGCGAGTCATGGGCAATGACTACAACCCATAAAAGCCAGATCCAAACCTCAGAAATGAGGTATCTGAGGAAGGTGGTTGAAGTAACAAGAAGAGACATGGTACGCAACCAAACGATACGTCAAGGCCTTAAATCCTACCCCCTGCAGACCCAAGTAGAACAGTCCAATTAAGATGGTTTGGCCATGTCTGCAGAATGGGAGAAGATCGGATACCACGACAAGCATGGGAAACAAAGAGCCAAGGATCCAGACCCCGAGGACGACCCAGAGTCCGCTGGGAGGACAACATTAGACAATCTTTGAAGGATCGAGGACTAGAATGGAACCAGGCCAGGAGGAAGACAGCCGATAGGATAGTCTGGCGCTCTCTCTTCCAAACCTCTACATCTCACGGTAGAAGGGGAACGAGTAAGTAAGTAAGTAAGTATTTTCCTCTATAAGCCTTTGCCCGCCATTTAATCGGTTTTTTGGCCGTCACTTTTTCCTCACGCCAACACGCCCATGAGTCATACACTTAAAATACCTACACACACAAATTTTCACATCAACAACGCGGCAACGATCGATTAGTTTTTCGTCTAACTATTTATAAACCTTTGTTAACTATGTTGTATAAATATGTTGTCTACCTGTTTGTAATATATATATATATACACATGTTTGTAATATATGTAAAAATATTGTCTGTATATATATTGTATAAACGTATAAATATATATTGTAACACCTGTTGAATAAAGAAACAAGACATGAGTCGGCAACCCCGCCAACCAAAGTCAATACCACTCCCACCGACCAGCTACAACACACAACAACATACACACCCCGCCATTATCGAGCGGAGTATTTCCTTATATAAAAAGTCAGCTCATCCTGCACATCGATTGGTATATTTTCCTATATAAAAGTCCGCTCATCCTGCAGAAATGCGCGTCGTAAAGTACATGACATACTACTCCCAGTTTCCAATCCTGGAGATTTTCCTAGACGAAAAAAGGTTAGTCGGCAACCCAGACTCCTTTCGGCTTTCTCTGGGTTGCTTCATGCGCCTCCTTTCCAGAGGACCTTCTTTTGTCTTGGGCGGCTGTGTTGATTTATATTCTATATTTGTCTTGTCTATAGTTTGTTGAATTTTTTTTTTCGTCAACAGTTTTTTTTAAGGGATTAGGTAACCAGCCCCACGCCCAACCCTCCTTCATCGTTTTTTACGATTTGCCTGGTAGGGTACAGTGTTACTATTCTTTGCTTCCCTTTCCGGCCCCGGTAACCCACGTTAGATACACTAGATATTTTAAGTTCTGTAACAATAAACACAATCACAAATTTGTTGCAGAGTAGTGCACAGAAGGCGCCGCTCATCTGACCTGGCCAGAAACAAGAACACTACATTGACCAGTTTCAACTTAAATGGAGGCGTGACTAGAGCAGTGCCACGTAATGGAACAAGCGATTCACTGCCATCACACAAAAGTGAGTTATAGTTTCAGATTTTGCAAAAATGAATATTTCTATTTAATTTATAGAAATTTTCATAAACGAAGCAAGCATTACCGACATAGAATGTTTGATATGTCCTGGTACGTAATACATTGTTCCAGATGTGAATAATTAAGAAGAAAAATCTTGGAATAACCAGGGAAAAACCATGTACATCTTAAATACGCGTACATTGACGTGTTTTTTCTTGGAGAGAGAGAGGGAGTGAGAGAGAGAAAGTGAGACAGAGAGTGAGAGAGACAGAGAGTGTGTGAGAGAGAGACAGAGAGAGTGAAAGAGAGAGAGAGAGACAGAGAGTGTGACAGAGAAACAGAGAGTGTAGGAGAGAGAGAGAAAAAGAGAGTGTGAGAGAGAGACAGAGAGAGTGAGAGATAGAGAGTGTGGGAGACAGAGAGTGTGAGAGACAGAGAGCGTGAGAGACAGACAAAGAGTGTGAGAGAGAGACAAAGAGTGTGACAGAGAGACAGAGAGAGAGTGCGAGATAGAGAGTGTGGGAGACGAGAGTATGAGAGACAGAGATGTGTGAGAGAGACAGAGAGTGTGAAAGAGAGAGACAGAGAGTGTGACAGAGAAAGAAGAGAGTGCAAGAGAGAGAGAGAAAGAGAGTGTGAGAGAGAGACAGAAAGAGTGAGAGATAGAGAGTGTGGGAGACAGAGAGTGTGAGAGACAGAGAGTGTGAGAGAGAGACAAAGAGTGTGAGAGAAAGACAAGGAGAGTGAGAGATAGAGTGTGGGAAACATAGAGTGTGAGAGACAGGGAGTGTGAGAGAGAAAAAGAGAGTGTGAGAGAGACAGAGAGTGAGATATAGAGAGTGGGAGACAGAGAGTGTGAGAGACAGAGAGTGTGAGAGAGAGACAAAGAGTGTGAGAGAGAGACATAGAGTGTGAGAGAGGCAGAGAGAGTGAGACAGAGAGTGTCGAAGACAGAGAGAGAGACAGAGAGTGAGAGAGAGACAGAGAGTGAGAGAGACAGAGAGTGAGAGAGACAGATAGTGAGAGAGAGACAGAGTGAGAGAGAGACCGAGAGTGAGAGAGACAGATAGTGAGAGAGACAGATAGTGAGAGAGACAGAGAGAGACTGAGAGTGAGAGAGAGACTGAGAGTGAGAGAGAAACAGAGAATGAGAGAGACACAGAGAGAGACAGTGAGAGAGACAGAGCGTGAGAGAGAGACAGAGAGTGAGAGAGAGACAGAGAGTGAGAGAGAGACAGAGAATGAGAGAGGCAGAGAGAGTGAGAGAGAGACCGAGAGTGAGAGAGACAGAGAGTGAGAGAGACCGAGAATGAGAGAGGCAGAGAGTGAGAGAGAGACAGAGAATGAGAGAGGCAGAGAGAGTGAGAGAGAGACCGAGAGTGAGAGAGACCGAGAGTGAGAGAGAGACCGAGAGTGAGAGAGAGACCGAGAGTGAGAGAGAGACCGAGAGTGAGAGAGAGACAGATACTGAGAGAGAGACAGAGTGTGAGAGAGAGACCGAGAGTGAGAGAGACAGAAAATGAAAGAGAGATCGAGAGTGAGAGAGAGACCGAGAGTGAGAGAGAGACCGAGAGTGAGAGAGAGAAAGAAAGTGAGAGAGACAGAGAGAGACAGAGTGAGAGAGACAGAGAGTGAGAGAGAGACAGAGAGTGAGAGAGAGACAGAGCGTGAGAGAGAGACAGAGAGTGAGAGAGAGACAGATGGAGAGAGAGAATGAGAGAGGCAGAGAGAGTGAGAGAGAGACCGAGAGTGAGAGAGAGACAGATACTAAGAGAGAGACAGAGAGTGAGAAAGAGACCGAGATTGAAAGAGACAGAAAATGAAAGAGAGATCGAGAGTGAGAGAGAGACCGAGAGTGAGTGAGAGACAGAGAGTGAGAGAGAGACAGAGAGAGACAGAGAGTGAGAGAGACAGAGAGTGAGAGAGAGACAGAGAGTGCTAGAGACAGAAAGTGAGAGAGAGACCGAGAGTGAGAGAGAATGAGAGTGAGAGAGACAGAGAGTGAGAGAGAGACAGAGGGTGAGAGACAGAAAGTGAGAGAGAGACCAAGCGTGAGAGAGACAGAGAAAGAGAGAGACATAGAGTGAGACAGAGAGTGAGAGAGACAGAAAGTTAGAGAGACAGAGTGAGAGAGACAGATAGTGAGAGAGAGATAGATTGAGAGAGACCGAGAGTGAGAGAGACAGAGAGTGAGAGAGACCGAGATGGAGAAAGAGGCAGAGTGAGAGAGACAGAGAGTAAGAGAGACAGGGAATAAGAGAGACCGAGCGAGTGAGAGAGACAGAGAGAGTGAGAGAGAGGCAGCTAGTGAGAGAGACAGAGAATGAGAGAGAGAGTGAGAGGGACAGAGAGAGAGACAGAGAGAGTGAGAGAGAGACCAGAGTAAGAGACAGTAAGTGAGAGAGAGACAGAGAGTGAGAGAGACAGAGAATGAGAGAGACAGAGAGAGTGAGAGAGACAGAGAGTGAGAGAGAGACAGAGAGTGATAGAGAGACAGAGAGTGAGAGAGATAGATAGTGAGAGAGAGACAGAGTGAGAGAGAGACCGAGAGTGAGAGAGACAGATAGTGAGAGAGACAGATAGTGAGAGAGACAGAGAGAGACTGAGAGTGAGAGAGAGACCGAGAATGAGGGAGACAGAGTATGAGAGAGACAGAGAGAGTGAGAGAGACAGTGATTTAGACAGAGAGTGAGAGAGACAGAGATAGACAGAAAGTGAGAGAGAGACAGAGAGTGAGAGAGACATAGAATGGGAGAGACAGACAGAGAGAGTGAGAGAGACAGAGAGTGAGAGAGAAATAGAATGAGAGAGACAGAGAGAGTGAGAGAGAGACAGAGAGTAAGAGAGACCAAGAGCGGGAGACAGAGAGTGAGGGAGAGACCGAGAGTAAGAGAGACAGAAAATGAGAGACAGAGAATGAGAGAGACAGAGAATGGGAGAGACAGAGAGAGTTAGAGAGAGACAGAGTGAGAGAGACAGAGAGTGAGAGAGAAATAGAATGAGAGAGACAGAGAGAGTGAGAGAGAGACAGAGAGTAAGAGAGACCAAGAGCGGGAGACAGAGAGTGAGGGAGAGACCGAGAGTAAGAGAGACAGAAAATGAGAGACAGAGAATGAGAGAGACAGAGAATGAGAGAGACAGAGAGAGTTAGAGAGAGACAGAGTGAGAGAGACAGAAAGTGAGAGAGACAGAGAGTGAGAGACAGAGAGTGAGAGAGAGACCGAGAGTGAGAGAGACCGAGAGTGAGAGAGAGACAGAGAATGAGAGACAGAGAGAGTGAGAGAGAGACAGAGTGAGAGAGAGTGAGAAAGAGTGAGAGAGAGACAGAGAGAGGCTGAGAGAGAGACAGTGAGTGAGAGACAGAGACAGAGCTAGTACAACAATGAAATATGAAGTAATCTTTGTTATGTTTTCCTCTTCCCAAGATCTACCCCCTTTCATCACCAAAAATTCGGCTTCCTCCTTCCTCCGTCACCGCCAAGCCTCCTCAACGAATTCTCTTTCACAAGTTTTGAGAAGAAGAAAACGAGATGTTAACATTATGGAAGAGTGTTGTTTCAACAAGGCTTGCGCCTGGGAGGAATATGCTGAGTACTGTCAGAGACATCCCAGACGAGCAAGTGAGAGAACCTCTGTCTGCACTTACAGCTGATTAGTGATATGTTTGTAAATCAATAAACAGACAGTAATTGTCAGAAAGTATTTATTCAGCGCTCTTTGTTTGTTCCGTTGTTTCCGTTTTAATTTACATTATTTTTATCACTGAGATTTTTGTATTGGTTTTTACAGTACTGTACTGAATCGTTGTCACTGTAGCAAATGGTTTTAAGAGATAGTTGGAGAGTGGCAGGAGGCGTGAAAGAAGTGTATACCTTGTATATATATATATATATATATATATATATATATATATATATATATATCAGGAATCACCCGTGTGTTACCGGGGCCCGAAAGGGGAGCAAAGAATAGTAACACTGTTCCCTGCCATGCATGTCGAAGAAAGCGACTAAGGAGACTTGGGAATGGGGCTGGTTACCCCATCCTGTAAAAAATTTAAACACAAAAAACTTCAACAAACATGGACAAGTCTTACTTACTTAGTCGTTCCCCTTCTACCGTGAGGTGCAGAGGTTTGGAAGAGAGAGCGCCAGAATATCATATCGGCTGTCTTCCTCCTGGCCTGGTTCCATTCTTGTCCTCGGTCCTTCAAAGATCGTCTAATGTTGTCCTCCCAGCGGACTCTGGGTTGACCTGGGGGTCTGGACAAGTCAATTAAGGAAAATAAAACACAGCCATCCAAGACAGGGGAAGGTCATCTCGCAGGGAGGCGTATGAAGCAGCATAGAAAAAGCCGAAAGGAGGATGTGTTACTGACTAACCTTCTTTATTCTAGGAGAACTTCCAGATTTGGCACCTGGAATGTTCGGACATTAAATGAACATGGGATAGTGGCACAAGTAGCAGTAGAAATGAGGGAATATAAAATAGAGGTTCTGGGACTGTGTGAAACAAAGTGGAAGGGGGTAGTGTTGAGGATTGTTACATGTTTTGCAAGAATTTGGGTTTGAGCTCGATTCAAATGATTGCACCATGGAACACCTCAGCTGAATATGTATTAATGACATAGATCGCGGATATCTAGGCATTACGCGTTATACATGGTAACGTCATTCGTCTTGTGGGCTTCGGCCCCAACGGCAGTGTTTGGAATGTGTGGCAGAGCCACTATGGCAGTGTTCATGGAATGTGTGGTATAAACACTGGAATATGTGGCATGGCCACCGAAATATGTATAGAATCAATGTGTGGTATAACCACTGGAATATGTGGCATGGCCACTGGAATATGTATAGAATCAATGTGTGGCGTTGAAACCAAATGGTAATGTTTAAAATATGTGGCATGACCACTAGCAAATGTGTCTTCAAGGTATGGTATACCTATACAAAGTGTGATAGCGTGTAGCTAAAGAATATATTTAAATCATACATAAAGTATAAGAACTTTTGAGTCTAGATTGTAAGACGGCAATATTAGCCGCAGTGATTGATATTATGGATAACGTAAGTCGTGATGATTCTAAACGCAGTTCGTATATGGAGGCTTAACTTAGCCTGGTTTGGAATGCCAAAGGAGAATTATTATATTAGACGGAGTGTCTAATGGAACTAGTAGCAACGTTTAATTATGCTTTAAATGCAAGAATTATGCCCAGTAGTATTGGCTGAAAAGAACTGACCGTTAATCAGAATTATAAGTTGCCGGACATGCAACGTCAGGAAATATGAACTCTTTGCGAGAATATACAATGTGCTATTGTTATGAACTATGTTTAAGTATCGTTGTGTGATTCATCAAGAAAGAGTGAATCCGAATTAAATCTTATGGTCGTCAAACTGGTCTTATTCATTAATATATTCGAAGTTTCAATTATGACTGTTTTGTGGTAATAATGACCAATGACCTTCAGAAGGCATACACACGCTGACTCACACTGATAATATAAAATGGAAGGATATAAAAACGGTCATTCAAATATATAAACTTAAATTGAAGCAAGTTCAAGCACTAAAGTATCAAAGTATGGTTGTAATCAAAATATCGATACCGAGTGGAATGAAGAACAGAAATTCAAATAATTGTCAAAGCATAATACAATAGCAACCCACTCCATAGAGAACCCTCCCTTAACATCTAGTATCAGGAGGGATGGCGGCTCTTAACATCTGGTGTCAGAAGTGATGGATTTCTTTTCTTCCACCACCCATATTTATCAAGTATCGAAAGAGAATCAATTTGACGATAGAACTTCAATCGTGAATATTCATTCAAGACAAGCTGGCAACTCTAACGCGCATGTCAGTATTCTGACGTCACAGTGTCGCATAGAGATTTATGATCAATAAATTTTCTATATTCTTTTCTTATTCTACCCGTGTCCTCTACTTTATTATCGCTCTTTTATCCTTTTCCTGTTTTTTTCGCATTCGTTCGTTTGCGACTAAATATTATTTTCCCATTCTAACGTTTACCGGTTTCTTTTCTCTTACTGAGAACGCATTTATTACGTCAGATGTCAGTCTCTGCATGTGAGCGAATAGTGTGAAATTCGTCTCGATAATAGACATGGGATGGCAGACATATCGTCTAACATTTCCATCTGACACGGCGTCCTTCGGCCAGTTTTCGGCCTGAGGTGGGGAAAGCGCCAGACATAGTTCGCCAGAATTGCCGTATGTCGGAGGAGGTGTCAAAGACGCGTGGTGGCAGTGAGGACCTGCGTCTAGTATGTGAAGTGTTAAGAGAGAGGGGGTGGGGAGAGAGAGAGAGAGAGAGAGACCGGCGCTATTTCGGGTTTTCGTAATAGCGTGGGATCATTTGTCCGTATTCAGATATCTTACCTAGAGTTTTAGACTAGTCATTCAATCTCCAAGTTGCAGTAGACGTGGTCGCTTCGTTCTAGATACTTATATTTATAAGTGAAACTCTTAGTTTCGTTGTGATACTCGTAGTTCTGGTTGGAGGTAATATAATATATCTAGTAGAATTGAGTGATTAAGTGTTAAATCGGCTATTATATTTCACTAGTTTCTTTTGTGCAGAGTAAATAATTTATAAGTCTATATTATTCTCTAGTGACGTGTTTCAGTGGAAAGCAGAATAAATTATAATTTCTAGCTCAAACTCATTTGGCTATTAATGAATTTAATTAAACTACTAGAAATCAGTCGAGAATATTTTAACTAACTTATAACTGCACTGATTCATCATTGAGTATTGACGAAATACGTATGTATTTCTAATTCATGATGACTGATTTTGTGAATATAACTTATTTCACGGGAGATTTAAATGATAAGACAAGCTCTACGCTTGCAGTTTATAATGTAAGTTATAACCGAGGGAATAGTATGTAAAAGTATTTTATATGTTGTTTTCTCTTTATTCAGTGAAACTGGGGTGACCCAACTTTGCCAGCGTTGAGTACGGAGTAGTATCTGTGAAGAACATAAACATTTTATTCTTAAAGACTTGGGTGTATAAAGTAAAACATGTCTGGCATTACATTGGCACCCAGAACGACAGAGTACCCATTCCATAAACTTTAAGATTTAAATAAAGTAACGGGCTTATCGTGCCAGATTTAATTCTTCTTGAGAGAAACCTCAGGTACATTTGAGCCCTTGTGGCAAGTAAAATATTACAATCAATAAACATTTCGACGGAGTTGTGACTAGTATGTGGTGTGACCAAATAAAGTCCTATACTGAGAGAAGGCAGTTACCTGACATTCCTAGTTACTAGAAATCTAAACGATTGACACTTTGCTCGCTGTTAACGTTCGTGCCTGGACAAATTTTATGTGACTTAAACAGATATCCAAAAATAAGAATAACCAAGAAAACGTTCCTTGAAGGAGTGAATCCAACCTGTCTTTTTGGAACTGGGGTTCTCTTGGCCAAGACTACCATTGGAGAGTCTGTATGTCCATGTCCTAAAAATTGTGTTTCCAGAAGTTGCTACCAAAGCTGTAAGTACGAACGAAAGCACGTGATCACGGCTGACTGAATAGAGTGATTGCAGGACTGAGTGATTACTTTATTGTTGTATTTTGGCACCCATTTTGCTGTCTTAAATTTCTTATGCAAGTTTTTGTTGCCAGCAATATTTTTCCTTAGGATAGATCAGAGTATCCAAGTCTGTTCATACCTTTAAAGTGAAATCTTAGACTAAATCATATGTATCCGTGACTCTTTGGGGCCATCACTTTTCTTCTAACAGGTTTGTGGGCTATACATCGAGGGAAAAGATCATACCAACGGGTCTATCATTCTTGTAGCAATTCATTGACTTTATGACTATTTGTATATGTTTGATGTACTTTTACATGTTGTGATGGAAGTTTATTTTGATAATTAAACTTCACAATTAAACTTAATCAGTGTGGCGGTCAGTTCGTTCCCAAATATCTATATTTGCATTTTCATAGTTTTACGTGTTGTGCGTCTATTGTCGTCACTTATGTGTCTGGGTATGTGAGGACATATATATTAATATATATTATATTAGATTTGTCTGACTAATCTAACTCTGTTGTAGATGATAGGCTGACTGAGAGAAGCTTCTCGAGTGTCAGAGAGAGAATCTACTATATTTCCTCCACCTCACTCGTGAAATCTATTTCTATTTTATCACCTCCCACTGAGCTCTCACTTATGTCTATGTCTATTCAGAAGGGACCCAACTAAGTCTTAATCACCTATCGCAAATCTACGACACACAGTATCAATTCCTTCATCATAAGCGGACGCAATTTTGAGATAATCCTGTCTTCATCAACTACCAGAAGCTGAACCGTTTGAAAAGATCTATCTTCATCAACAGCCAGAAGCTGCACCGTTGGAAGGGGTCTATCTTCATCATCAGCCAGAAGCTGCAACGCAGATATGAAATCAACATTCGTAGACTGGATCATTCTTGTCAAACAGTCGTACTGTCAAGGTCAAGGTCTTCTATCAAATGGACATCAGCTGTTGACGGGACTTTTATTTGCTGTATCAATGATTTGCTTCTTGCAGGGTTTCTCACAATGGCAGGAGTGAAAATAAGATAAGTTCTTAATTTTATTGAAGCACTTAAAACACTTTAATCCTGTCCTAAAGCTAGCTTTGGTCTGCAGTCTATCGTCACTTTGCTTGCTTTCCTACTGATCATTTTTTGTGTTCTCAATTCATATTTATTCGTATATTCGTGGGAAGGCTGGAAAGTGCTTAATATTGCCTGGAATTTTCTTAGGAAAAATTCAGGGAATTTTAACGACTTTTAGGGTTCTGTGTTTGTATTTGCTTACTGAAGGTCTAACGTTTAGTTAGTTGTTAAAATATTGCTTCAGTTTGCTCAACGAACCATCTTTCCGTGCTTAGTTGTGACGACAGGTTATTACGTCATTTTAATTCGCATAACCTAATTTTAGTACTGTGTACAATTTTATTCGTTTGTGATCTGAAATCTCTGTCTAATTGTTATTTAATTGTTATCTTACTGTTCATGCTACTATCCGTGATCTCATCCAAGATAACCTCATTCCTTCTAGTGCCATGTCTTTCCATATTCTTGATAGTAGTCTAGGTAAACCTTCCTTCTACATGCTTCCTAAGGTTCATAAAATTGACAATCCGGGTCGACCTATTGTTTCAGCCTGCTCTTGTCCCACTGAACGTATCTCTGATTTCCTGGATAGTATTTTGCAACCATTAGTGGCCAATCTACCTTCCTATCTTAAGGACACCACCCATACTATCACTACTTTTGATTCCATCCAATTCACACCTGACCACACTTACCGTGTTTTCCTTCTGGATGTTTGTTCGCTTTATACTTCCATTCCACACTCTGATGGCCTTAAAGCACTACAATTTTTTCTCGACAGACGCACTGACCTTACTTTTAGCACCGGCTCTCTTCTTCGCCTTGCGGAATTGGTCCTCACTCTCAACTCTTTTGAATTCAATGGCCAGTTCTTTAATCAAATTAGTGGCTTTGCTATGGCACCAAAATGGGCCCGAGTTATGCCTGCCTCTTCATGTGTCACTTTGAATATTTGGTGCTTCAAAGTTACGATGGACCATTACCTGAGTTTTACCGTCGCTATATCGACGATGGTATTGGTGTCACAGACATGTCTGAAGTCAACCTCCGTAGATTCATTGACTATGTTGGCAATTTCCATTCTGCAATCAAATTCACTTCTCAGATTTCTACCACTTCAGTTAACTTCCTTGACCTCACTGTCAATATTACTCCTACTGGCCTTACTACCTCTGTCTTTTATAAACCTACTGATGCTCATGGTTTCCTTCTTTACACCTCTTCTCACCCTCCCAGCTGTAAAAATTCCATTCCCTACTCTCAACTTCTACGCTTACGTTGGATATGTCACGATGAAGATGATTTCCGGGAACGAGCTCAAGAAATGCTCGAGTTTTTTCGCCGACGTCACTATCCTGAAAGAGTCTTATCTGATGCCCTTAATCGCATTAGTCCCGTCACTCGTCAGGTTGCACTTACTGCTAAATCTACTACTACATCTGACAGACTCAAACTTGTCTTAACTTTCCACCCTCACTGTTTGGCGGTGAAAAAATTATGTTCCGTCATCTGCCTATTCTCCACTCCGATCCTGATACCAGAGAGTTGTTTCATGATACCTCTTTGTTGGCATATCGTAAGGATAAGAATTTTAGGGAAATTCTTGTGCATAGTCGCTAGAGACAAACTAGTCCTTCTCCCTTTGGTACTAAACCATGTCAACGCCGCATATGTAAGACCTGTCCTTTTGTACTCCAAACGCAGTCAGTCTCCTTTCCGAACGGTAAATTTGCCATTGGGGAGTCTTTCACGTGCGAATCCAGAAACCTGATTTATGCTATCATCTGCAAGAGGTGTGCCATGACCTATATTGGTGAAACTGGCAGACGTTTGGCAGACAGGTTTCGGGAGCACTTGAATGACATCCATCATGGCAAACATTTACCGGTGGCCCTTCACTTCAACAGCCCTGACCATTCAGGTAACTCTGACATTCATGTCACTGCCCTACGTTCATGTATCGGCGACGACCGAACTCGCTTTTCGTTGGAGAATCGTCTCATTTTTCAAATGGGCGTTTTAGCTCCTGCTGGGATGAATGTCCAGCATCATTTTGCATAATTCTGGTGGTTTCTGTCATTATTTTCCTATCTATCCTTGTTTTTGCTTTGGTTCGTTTCGTTTCCTCAATTATCTGTTCTTAGCCGTCACTAGCTTATACGTCACTTCCGCATGACGCCTTATTTTTTTAGCCATTTTGAATGTTCCTTTCTTCGATCCAGCTAAGTGATTTTTTTAAGCATTTTAATATTGTTGTTCATTTCTTTCTTCGTTTCGTTGATTATTTACTTTCTATTTCGACATGTCTTTCTGGTTTCACGATTTTCTTGCATTATTACTGTTATCGTTTCGCTCATCACCGTGGTTTCATCTGCTTCTATCGCTGATTTGACGTTTTCCTCATCATCATAGACCTTTGTAGTATCTCTGTGTAGTTCTTGTCCTTGTAACCTGTTCGTAACTGTGGCTGACGAAGGGTAAAACCCGAAACGTCCCTTGTCTCAAGTGTACCGTTTACTTGTAAAACTGATTTCATACCATATTATTTTTTTAATTTATATATTTATTTAACGACGACTCGTCTCGTTTATTTTTGTAATGTTATTTCAATATTTTCTTTTCTTCTGATTAATATGTATGAGTCTACCTTGTTTGCTTTCTATTTGTTACGTGATGTCGTATAACTGAATAGATCACTTCACTGTATTTCATTTTCTTGTGCTCTCCATTGTCCATTGTCTCCTGTGCTCGTCTCTTGTTGATATTGAATAACATATTTACATCAAAGATTAAGTTGTATATTCTAGGATAACGAAGATACTACTATAAGATAATTATAAACCTATAACCATGTCTACATTAGAGGAGTGTATAAACAGTTTAGGTAAATCAGGAGCTGAACTTGAGGAATATACAGAGACTAAATATGAAAAACACTTAGCTCATCTTGAGAGGATAGAACAGCGCGAGGCTGTTAAACGGGCAGAGGAACTTAGGAAGTTTGAATTAGCCTAAGAAAAGGAACTTAAAGAAAAAGAAATGGAAATAAGAAGAATGGAACTTCTTCAAATAGATCAAGCTCATAGAAATGTTTTGGAACTTGAAGCATTGAGACTTAATGCAGAAAAAGAAAAAGCTTTAGAATTGGCTAAATTGCAGTCTGATCATTCAAAATCTTCAGCAGGTTCAACTGTTTTCTATCCTAAGTTGAAGATGCCTCATTTTGATCCGACCCGCGACTGTGTGGTCTCTTTTTTGTCTAGGTTCATCATGAAAGTTACCGGTTTGAATGTACCAAAAGAACGACGGAGTATTCTCTTAGTTGATTTTTTAACTGGGGACTCACTCCAATGCTTTATGAACCTTGATGAAAAGAATAGAAACGATTTTGATGTCGTAAAAGAAACACTACTAAGACGTTTCCCGTTAACTGAGTCTGGATTTCGTGGTCGTTTCCATACGGCTAAGCCAAGTAAGGATGCTGACTTTGGTGAATTTGTTGCATCTATAAGCATTTCTTTAGCAGGTGGATTGATCTTTCTGGCATTAACAAAACTTACGATGGTTTCATGGATCTCATGCTACGAGATAAAGTTTTATCTTCATGTAGTCATGAATTGGAGTCATTTTTACAGGAGAGACACCCAAACTCCATTGATGAATATGAAAAATTAGGGAGACAGTTTATAATCGCACATCCAAATAAGGATGTTCACAGATCTTCTCTTCGAGATCTTATGCCTGCGTGCTCAGTTCACCACGATCATAGATCTTATAATCACCGATTTCGTTCTAAGAGCGTTGACAGACGTTATCGTCCAGATTTTCATCAATCTGATAGGGGGACTTACAATTTCCCTCGTCATCGCTCACCGTCAAATTTTTATTGACGAGGTTATAGAGGGTACTCACCTCATGATCGTGGGCATTAAAAAGGCAGAGATTATGATGATTCACATCATAAGGGTTACTATAAACAAAGATCATCATATGGTAGGGATACTATGAATGATGATTCTTCTGATTTTTATTATAGTAAGAAAAAGTCTTTCAATGAAAAGAAAGGTCACTTCAGATCTCCTTCAAAAGAAAAATAAAAACATAGACATGCTAATGCCTGCAATGTCAAAAAGGATAATGATAAAGATGGTACAGATCATGCTAATGCATGTACGGTAATGGATGATACTTGTTATGTTTGCCAATCACAACATGTATCTGAGTCTAAAATGACACTTGGGTGTGGCCACAATATTCCTGCAATGTTTGCGAGTGAGAAAATGGGACGTCTGACACTCCATCAAGGATTTTTGTATGAACAGAAAGTAACAGTTTTGAGGGATAGCGGCTGCTCCACCGTCGGGATACGTAAATCGCTAATCGATCCCTCAGCATTCACAGGAAAATTTGTTAAGTGTATTACTTTCGGCGGGAATGTAGAATGTTTCCCGTTGGCACGTGTGTATATTGATACACCTTTCTTCACAGGCACTGTTTATGCCTGCGGGTTGATTTCACCTATTGCTGACCTAATTTTGGGAAACTTACCAGGGGTTAAAGATTGCACTCCTGATGAGATTGCAATGTGGGTTGAATCGCACCCACTGGTGGCGAATGCTGTTGTAACTATGGCACAACAGTTAGCTACAGACATGGCTACACCACCTGCTCCTGTTATGGATACGATTATGTCTCAGTGCATTGCTGAAACACCATCTGCCTTTGCAGAGAAGCAGAAAATGATCCGACTTTACAACGTTTATTTACTTTAGCAGATCAAAAAGTCATTAAACAAACAGGATCAGCTAAACATTGGTTTCAAATTAAGAAATCTATACTTACAAGATATTTTGATGATGGTATATCGATTATACATCAAGTAGTGGTTCTAAAAGAGTACAGACCATTAGTATTACAAACAGGTCATGACTCTCCTATGGCAGGTCATATGAGAATCAAAAGAACATTGTTTCGTGTTACATCACAATTTTATTGGCCTGGGGTTAATAAGTACACAAAACTGTATTGCAGATCTTGTACTACATGCCAGTGTATATCACGTAAGGGCAGATTCCATATGGCACCCTTACAAATTACTGACGTGCCTGAGAGACCATTTAAGAAAATTGCAGTAGATATAGTGAGTCCATTTTCAATTCCATCACATAATGGATTTCGTTATATCTTAACCTGTATAGATCTTTGCACCCATTGGCTAGAGGCTATACCTTTGAAAACCATTACAACTACATCTGTATCTGATGCCTTGTTTTCAATTTTTTGTCGTATCGGTTTTCCAGAGGACATTTAATCAGATGGACAGTCACAATTTACCTCTAATATTATGAGAGATTTAGAATCTATGTTATCTATTCACATTCTTTTTGTAATGCGTATCACACCCAATCTAACGGTGTTTGTGAGCGCTACAATGCGTCTCTAAAACAGATATCATGTAAGATCACGGAGGCTTGCCCTCATGACTGGGACCGTCTCTTCCCTGCGGCTTTATTCGTATATCGAGAGGTGCCTCACGAAAGTACTGGGTTTTCTCAGTTCGAGCTGGTATATGGTTCAAATCCTCGCGGACCAATGATGATACTCAAGGATTTGTTAGTTGGGTCGTCAGTTGATGCATCCACTCGTAACAGCTATGAGTTGGTAATTGACGTTCGACAACGAATCATTGATGCGTGCACCTATGCATCTAATAGTATCAAATCTGCTACTCAAAGAGCAAGATTATTCCATAATCAAAAAAGAACTTTACGATTTTTTAATCCAGGGGAAAATGTTTGGTTACTGCTTCCTCATAATGACAATAAATTGTTAATATCGTGGCAAGGTCCTTCTGACATCATTAAACGTGTCACAGATGTTGACTATTCTGTAAATGTCAGAGGTAAAATCAAGACGTTTCATGTCAATATGCTAACATTGGCAGTAGAGAGACCGCAAGAGTTAATTCCTATCATTAACTCTATTAGTGATTCTTCACATCATGCCGCTTCTTTCGCAGTGGTTCATGATGAAGATACTACGTCATCTATTCCTCTACATTTTTCATTACCTTCTTTACAATCATTAGAGTCTTGGATCGATGTTACTAGTTCTTCTTCCTTGTCGTCTGTACAACAGGGTCAGGTTCGAGATATTCTTCTTTCTTTTGATGATGTGCTTACAGACCTTCCAGGTCGGACATCACTTATCTCCCATGACATTATTCTTACTGACTATCATTCTATTAAGTTAAGGCCCTATCCTTTATATTTACATCACAAAGATAGGGTTGAGAAAGAACTGAAAGAGATGATACGCTTGGGAGTTATATCTCCCTCAGAATCCCCATACGCATTCCCAATGGTGATTGTGAAAAAGAAAGATAATTCTTTACGTATTTGTATTGATTTTAGGCGATTAAACAGTATCACCATTCCAGACGCCGAACCAATGCATTTGTTAGACGATCTTCTTTCGCAAGTATCTCACGCTACTTTCTTCAGCAAATTAGATCTGTCGGAAGGTTATTGGCAAATACCACTTGCTGATCATGCCAAGCCTTTCACCGCGTTTACAACTCCATTTGGTCTTTTCCAATGGAATTACATGTGCTTTGGTCTAGTAAACGCTCCTGCAAATTTTGTGCGCATGATGCGCCGCCTTCTTGGGGATCGTAAAGATGTCATCACATACATCGATGACATCTGCTTATTTCATGATTCTTGGGAAGACCACATTACTGGTTTAACTTCTCTTCTTCATACGTTACGCCAACATGGTTTGACCGTGCGACCTTCCAAGGTCCAGATAGGTTGTCAGGAAATTTCATTTCTTTTTCACCACATAGGTAACCATAAATTGTATCCTGATGACACAATGGTCAAAAGAATTTTAGATATTTCTATTCCCTCGACTAAGAAGCAAGTTAGGAGCATATTGAGATTAATTAACTTTTACCACAAATCTATCCCGCATTTCGCACAAATTTCTGCTCCTTTGTCTACACTGCTGGCCAAATGTAGTCCCAATAAAATACAGTGTACACCGGATTGCAATAGTGCTTTAGTAAATATTAAGAAATTATTTTCTAAACCACCTATTTTGTTGTTACCAAACCTACTCATTCCTTTCGTAATTCAAACAGATGCGTCAAATTACGGCATCGGGGGTTGTTTGCTACAATGGTACGAGAGAATGCAACATCCTTGTTTTTTCGTATCACGCAAGTTGACCCCAGCAGAAAAGAAGTATGCAACAGGGGAACGGGAACTCCTGGCTCTGGTCTGGTGCCTTGAGAAGCTATCAAAGTTCTTGATCGGCACTCACTTCTACATTCAGACAGACCACAGTCCGCTTACTTTTATCACACCCAGAACGATGCGGAACGCGAGAATCCACAGGTGGTACTTATTGCTTCAAGAATTCTCGTTCACGATTTTACCAATTTCTGGATCGGACAACAACTTGGCTGATTTAATATCGAGAAATTATTCCATACAGAATGGGAATTAACTCTATAGATACTATTTCTAATATTTAGTATTCTATGACTCATTTTGGTATTTATGAACTTACTATAATTATAATTATTATATATTCATATAATATTAATAGATTGCATACGCATACGTCTTCTCCACCACTCTCACGCGTGCCACAAGTGTCACGTTTGGGAGCGAGGGGGATGATGTTGAGGATTGTTACATGTTTTGCAAGCATTTGGGTTTGAGCTCGATTCAAATGATTGCACCATGGAACACATCAGCTGAATATGTATTAATGACATAGATCGCGGATATCTAGGCATTACGCGTTATACATGGTAACGTCATTCGTCTTGTGGGCTTCGGCCCCAACGGCAGTGTTTGGAATGTGTGGCAGTCACTATGGCAGTGTTCATGGAATGTGTGGTATAACCACTGGAATATGTGGCATGGCCACCGGAATATGTATAGAATCAATGTGTGGTATAACCACTGGAATATGTGGCATGGCCACTGGAATATGTATAGAATCAATGTGTGGCGTTGAAGCCAAATGGTAATGTTTAAAATATGTGGCATGACCACTAGCAAATGTGTCTTCAAGGTATGGTATACCTTATACAAAGTGTGATAGCGTGTAGCTAAAGAATATATTTAAATTATACAAAGGACTTTTGAATCTAGATTGTAAGACGGCAATGTTAGCCGCAGTGATTGATATTATGGATAACGTAAGTCGTGATGATTCTAAACGCAGTTCGTATATGGAGGAGGCTTAACTTAGCCTGGTTTGGAATGCCAAAGGAGAATTATTATATTAGACGGAGTGTCTAATGGAACTAGTAGCAACGTTTAATTATGCTTTAAATGCAAAAATTATGCTAGTAGTATTGGCTGAATAGAACTGACCGTTAATCAGAATTATAAGTTGCCGGACATGCAACGTCAGGAAATATGAACTCTTTGCGAGAATATACAATGTGCTATTGTTATGAACTATGTTTAAGTATCATTGTGTGATTCATCAAGAAAGAGTGAATCCGAATTAAATCTTATGGTCGTCAAACTGGTCTTATTCATTAATATATTCGAAGTTTCAATTATGACTGTTTTGTGGTAATAATGACCAGTGACCTTCAGAAGGCATACACACGTTGACTCACACTGATAATATAAAATGGAAGGATATAAAAACGGACATTCAAATATATAAACTTAAATTGAAGCAAGTTCAAGCACTAAAGTATCAAAGTATGTGTTACGGTAGGATATATTAGAGGATCATGCATGTATACGCGAATGATAGCAGGTGTTCATTCAGGACATTATGGTCAGTACACATAACAAAGCCGGTAGGTGAACAGGTCCACGGGAAAACATGGTTGACATTTAATACATAAAGTCACTTCACAATAGTATCCATCAACACATCAAAAGTACATAGCAATGGATAAGCGTAGTAGATTATCCCTCGTCCGCCAATAAGTTTCAAACGTTAGACATCTTTACGGGGCATATAATATAATAATGATGCACTACTCTCATCTCCACTCAATCCTGGCCGTTGTACTAAAGGTTCGGGCAATCCACAAAAACCGAAGTAATGCTGCAGAAGAAATCAGGGCAAACCAAATATTAGTTGCCTCATATCTCAAAGTTACACTTGTAGTAAATTATGGTATGAAATTCTAGATAAGTTCGTGAACCATCTTACACATAACGTGGCGGCCTCATAAAAATCAATAATGCCACAATGGATATATTCATATCACGCTCCATTATCCCGGAGCTCGAAAAAATTAAATCCCTCTTGGACGCAAACACAAAGACGGAAGCCCAATTAATTTAAACACTGAACCCCACGACATGTGACCGAAACGTCACTAGTTGACCGTCGCTCAACACGGGTGAACGCATCGCTCACCACGGGTGGACGCTTCGTGCAAACCGTAGTTTGACTACAGGCGAACACAATTCCTCACATACAAACGGAAATGTGCTAGCGTGTAGTAACATGTCACACTATTTTATCTGCATCTCAAATCTATCCTTAACATATCACCCCTTTCGCGGTGTAAAAAAAAACAAATTTATTTGTTTTTTTTTAATTCAAATATTTCCTATGCGGAAATCTCGGCCAAAATTGATCATATCACAAATATTGAGCCATATCGAAAAAAATCTAGTCGCAGTCAGACTGCATAATGTAACTTATCATTACATAACATGCTAGATGAATTTGTCATCAGTCATAAACAGTCATATGTCAATAAGTAACAAGTCATATACCGTCGATATTCCAATGATGTAACAAAAGAATACATAAATGTATGATCATGTGAGTTTACAATAACCATATCAAAAAATAGCATGCATATATGAAAATGGTATGAGATATATAAAATAAATAAAAACAAAAAATCCAAATCAAAAATTCAAAAATGCATGAATAATAATTTTAAAAAAATAATTTAGAAGGTTATATCTCCAAGTAACAATGCTGTCAAAAATCCTAAATTAAGCTTAAACGCAATTCACGCATGATATGAATCAAATAAGATATGAAACAATGCGATATGAAATTAATGTAACTAAAGTACATGAATATCTCACAAAAAGAGAAAGAAGAGAGAAAAAAAAATAGTACAAGAACGCAAGGATAACTAATTAACACAATTATTACATTACTTAATTATTCTGCTCTAAGTACCTTTGTACGTTGGCAAGACAAGTAATGTCCAAAACAAATTTGCAATAATACAATCATACTCCAAACTATCCGTGTTAGGAGTAGATTTCTGGTACGGTATTAATATAGCAATCTTAATTAATTTGAATGTGCCTTCCAGAATAATAACATGATGTTTTAGTTGGAAATTTTTCATGTCTGTAAGTAGTATAACACTGTTCAATGTGCCACTGGTTAAAGTGAATAATGATTATCTCAAAGTCGTTTAAATCACAAATGTTAATATGAATGATTTGGAAATCAACTTAGTGTTCATGTACTCATCGCCCATTATCATAATGACTACTAGTGGGTAAACACCATGGCTTCACACATGTATAATATAAAGTCAATTAACTAAATGAATATGAATTTTCAGGTTCGAGCTGTGGGCATCTCGATAAAGCATCTGCGATCACATTTGCAGACCCTGGTATTGCCTCGATTTCATACTGAAAAGGTTGAAGCAGGATGGCGAAACGGGCTAGCTTTGGGTTCTTGTGATTCGCCTTCTTCAATGAGGAAAGGGATTTCTGGTCCGACTGTATGATGAAAGGTGCGCCCAACAAATATCGCTCAAGCTTGACTACCGCCCAGATAACAGCCAGCAGCTCCCTTTCTATAACTGGGTACTTCCTTTCTGCATCATTGAGCTTTCTGTATATGTAGAGGGTTGGATGTAATCTTCCCTCGAACTCTTGCATCAGTGATGCGCCGATACCTTTTGAACTAGCATCTGTGCGGAGATAATAAGTCAGATTTGTATCTGGTAACCTCAAAATAGGTGGTACAGAAAAAAACATTTTGAACATAATTTAACGCAGCCTGGCACTCTGGTGTCCAGTGCACGTGGTTCGGTAAGCCTTTTTTAAGCAAGGCAGAGAGGTCTGCAGTGATTGAAGACAAGTTCGGTATAAATTTACTATAATACTGAATCAAGCCGAGAAGACTACGAACTTGCTTCTTAGTAGTGGGCACAGATAATTTTAGGATTTTGGAAACATTCTGTGGCACGGTCTGAAGAAAACCGTGACCCACCTTATGTCCCAAGAATGAAATTTCCTCAAAGGCAATAAAGATCTTTGAGGGCTTGGCTGTTAGGTGATGGAGACGTAAAGTGTCCAGAAGAGAATGTAAACCTAAGAAGTGCTCCTCCCAAGTGGAACTGAATAGACAGATGTCGTCTATATATGTGATTATATCGGACCGATGAGAGAGAATTTTTCTCATCATACGGATAAACGTTGCCGATAGTTCATAAGTCCGAATGGCATTACGTTCCACTGATAAAGACCCTGTTGTGTAGCAAAGGCAGTGAGTGGTTTAGCTCTGTCAGTCAAGGGAACTTGCCAGTATCCCTTGGTAAGGTCAATTTTAGTAAAGAAAAGAGACTTTGCGAGACGAGACACAAGATTTTCAAGTAGGGGTAAGGGTTCAGCATCGAAGACTGTGATGTTATTCAGCTTCCGGTAATCTACACACAATCTGATATTTTATTCTTTCTTACGAACGATGACCATAGGTGATGAGTAAGGGGCATTGGAAGGTTCTATAATTCTTAAATTAAGCATTTGTTTTAATTCTTCTTCAACCTGGTGCTGGTAGTGAATAGGGACAGGATAGGGGTGTAGACGAATTGGTCGATCATCTGTAAGGACGATGTTATGCGAAATAACTGTTGTACGACCTGGGATGTCTGTGAGGACATCTGGAAAAGATTCTAGAAGACTAGAGACTTGGGAATGTTGTTCAGAAGACAAAGCTGGACAAATAGCGACATCCTTCCATGTCTCAGTCGATTGAAGAGGAAAGACAGGTAAGTTCATGGGAATATCCGGAAAAGAGGATTCTTCCTCCTGAATTACCGATAGCGCCGAGTAGTGAGTAGCAGGCCTAGGGTGCTCATCAATGGCTTGAAGATGTTCCGGTCTAGTGTGGAATTCTTTAAGCATGTTTATGTGAAAGGTCTTCCTTTTCCCTTTTATATCTAAGATGTAGTCAACATCAGAAATGCGTGACAACACTTTATATGGGCCATTCCAAGCAATTAAAAGTCTATTACCTTTCCTTCGAAGCAATACAAAAGCTTCATCGCCATGTAATAGTTGACGTAATCGTCTATTACGATTTTGGAACTGGCGTGATCTTGCTTTAGCAGCCTCTGAAGAAGCTGTAGCCAGTTGGCAGGCATCTATAATGTTACGCCCGAGGTTAACGACGTATTCATACGATGACTGGATGTCCTGAGTCATCTCTGAGTCTATGAGTAGGTCCTTAATAAGTTACATGGGACCTCGAGGTTGAGCTTCAAACACAAGCTCAAAAGGCGAGAAACCGGTCTGTTCATTTGCTACCTCACGGTATGCGAACAGTACGGTGGGTAGAACCCTGTCCCAATCTTGAGGATATTTCACTGTAACCTTTCCTAATAACTGCTTTAACGTCCGGTTAAGACGTTCCACCATGCCATTGCTCATCGCATGGTAAACACTACTGAGAGACCTATCGATATTGAGGCGTTTCATAACAGCAGTCATAGTGTCAGATACAAATTGGGTACCTCGATCTGAAAGAAGTTTTCGGGGAAAACCAAGTCTAGAAAAAATCAAGAAGAGGGCATCAGCAACGTCATTAGTGGTGATGTTCTTAAGAGGAATGGCCTCGGGCCATCGAGTGCACATGTCGATACATGTGAGCACATACCTGGGTCCCCTAGCGGACATAACAGGTAAAGGACCGATAATATCAACGGCCATTTTCTCAAAGGGGCGTACAGGTATATCACACGTCTGAATTGGGGCCGTATGATAGGCTCCTCTTGATTTTACCTCTTGACAAATAACGCAAGAGCGACAATATATGGAGGTGTCTCTGGAAATTCCCGGCCAAAAGAAAGAGGACAAAACTCGGGAACGCGTCCTAGAGTCGCCTATATGGCCAGCACAGTGAGAATCATGTGCATGTTGTAAAATGTACAGACGAAGTTTTTGGGGAACCATTACCTGATGTCTGATTAAAGATGAATCTTTAAAATTCCTAACCAATACATCATTTTTAAGTGTGTACCACTGTTTTGGTGACAAACTATCTTCAACGTAATCATTATCTTTAACTAATCTAAAGAATTTCTTCAAAGAGTTGTCTTCTCTTTGAAGTTTGATAAAGGTTTGTTTGTCTATATCAGAGTGAACGTGAAAATTGTCCTAAGTTTCAGGATCGGTATCATCATTTTCCTTTGGTGCCTTGGCCTGGGCATGCGTAGTAACTGCAGCAGCAGTTGATAAATTTTGACGTTCCCATTGATCAATTTGTTCGGGTGAGCAATCATTGCTGCCGTGTATCCGGCCAAGTGTGACATCCGCTATTGGACTTCTTAACAAACACACTTTAACCTTGCCTGTAAAAATGGTGAATGAATATCCACCACGGCTGTGGGATAAAATTCCACTGTCCCGCCAAAAGTTACGCATTTAACAAAGTCACCCGTTGCATGAGACGGATGTACTAATGACTGTCTCACTCCGACAGTCGTGCAACCAGAATCACGGAGTACTGTAACTTGAGTGCCATTCAATAAGCCTCTATGAAGCTGTAGTACCCCTGTGCCATCATGTGCTGATGAAGCAGTAACTGCTGGAAGCGGATGACCACATTTTAACAAGGAAGTCACATTAGACTGGAATAGAGTTTGCCAATCTGGACACTGTGAAGCAGTATCAAAGTCAAACGAACAACATGAAGCTGAATGATTAACAACATTGTTGTCCTGCGCGTTCTCAGGTGTAGCAGCAGTGTGTGCTGAGTTGGCATGGTAGTTCGAATATGCATTTTTTCTAGAGCGTGATCTATGTCTCTGATTGTAAAAAGAGTTATTTTGACTCCTGTCATTATTTCCTTGGTTCCTATTGTTGTTTCCTTGATTTCTATAGTCTTGTGACCTATTACGATGTGAGAAATTTTGGTTATTGGGTTCCCAGTTATTCCAATTCTTATTATAGTTACCAAAATTATCCTTCCTTCCCTCTCCTGAGTTTTGTTGGAAATTACCTCTGTTTTGGGGTGAATAGTTCCTATATGGTTGTCTACCTCTATATGGTTGTGAGTTATTGAATTTACTTGGTTTGAAATTCCCATCAAAACTGTGGGATCTTTGTCTATAATTGTTGTGGTTCCAAGTTTTAGCTGCAGCAACAGGTAAAGCTTCCTTAATATGGTTATTACTGACACAAACTCCCGGATGTGCATTACAATATTGCCTACATAATTCCTCCATTAAACTCAAACTCGACGGCTTCCTTTCCTGTAGATATTCTCGCAGTGGTCCACTTACGGAAGACAAGACTTTGTCTCGCAATAACAAGTCCTTAAGGCCCTCATAATTCTCTTCAATGCCGGAAAGTTGTATCCATCTATTAAATGTTAGTCGAGTTGCAGCTACAAACTGTGTAAAATCTTTACCAGTTTCAGGAATCATATGTTTGAACTTCATTCGATAACCTTCCGCGTCTAACTGATGAAGTTTTAATAATAATATTTTAGCAGCATCATAATTGCGTCTATTCGGCCCGTCCAATTGGCACAGAGCCGTTAAGGATTCACCAGTCATTAAATCCATTAATCTTGTACACCAATGAGACCTATCAAGATTATTTTCTTCACAAACATTTTCATAGCGTTGTAAGGAGGACGAAATGTCGTCTATTTCTGGCTTAAACACAGGCAAACGAAATTTAACAAACCCGCTATCGTGGTTGCTAGAGGAACCTCTATGTTCAGAGTCATCATTTTGTCTACTCTGATGTTGCACTTTTTGTTCTTCAATACGTAAAGTCGCCATTTATTCTTCATGTGCAAGTTTTGCTGCTTCAGCAGCTTGTTGCAACTTTTTCTCTTCATGTGCAAGTTTTGTTGCTTCTGCAGCTTGTTGCAACTTTTCTCTTCATGTGCAAGTTTTGCTGCTTCAGCAGCTTGTTGCAACTTTTTCTCCTCTACCTGTAATTGCTGTTCTGCAATCCTTTTGTTCTCTTCTGCAAGTATCTCTGCTTTTCTGAGCTCTCGCTCTTCATACCGTGCATCTCTTTGTCTTTTATTTTCAAGGGCTTCTTGATTTTCTTTGGCATTGAATTCCGCTTTGGCAAAGTCCATTAATTCCTGCGCTTTGTAACCATATTCTTGGCCCATAGTAATAAATTCCTGATACTCCATTATTTACTTCTTCAGTATCTTACTATCAATATTATATTGTATTGCAAAACACAAAGACGGAAGCCCAATTAATTTAAACACTGAACCCCACGACATGTGACCGAAACGTCACTAGTTGACCGTCACTCAACACGGGTGAACGCATCGCTCACCACGGGTGGACGCTTCGTGCAAACCGTAGTTTGACTACAGGCGAACACAATTCCTCACATAAAAATGGAAATGTGCTAGCGTGTAGTAACATGTCACACTATTTTATCTGCATCTCAAATCTATCCTTAACAGTATGGTTGTAGTCAAAATATCGATTCCGAGTGGAACGAAGAACAGAAATTCAAATAATTGTCGAAGCATAATACAATAGCAACCCACTCCATAGAGAACCGTCCCTTAACATCTAGTATTAGGAGGGATGGCGGCTCTTAACAGGTAGACAAGAAGAAACTCATCACAGGTGAGTTGGTGCTGTCCTCAGGACATGAAGACGAAAGTTCACACCACAGTGAAGGGGCAGCTCTTATGTTATCTAAAGAAGCACAGAAAGCACTCATTGAATGGGAAGCCGTTGGACCCAGAATAATAACAGCTACTTTTAAAACAGCTAAAAAGAAAATAAATGTAAATGTCATCCAATGTTATGCACCAACTAATGACAAAGAAGAGTCTGTGAAAGAGCATTTTATACTAGACTACAGGAAACTATGGAAAAAGTAAAAAGAAGAGACATCACATTTGTATGGGTGACATGAATGCAAAGATAGGTACAGTCAACACCGGTTTTGAAGAAGTCATGTGAAAACATGGGCTAGGAATAATGAAAGAAAATGGGGAACTATTCTCAAACTTCTGTGCTTCAAATCAACTGGCTATAGGAGGAAGCATGTTTCCACATAAGAGAATACACAAGGCAACATGGATATCCCCAGACCATAGAACAGAAAATCAGATCGATCATATATGCATAAATAAGAAGTTTAGATCATCATTGTAGGATGTAAAAGTATATAGAGGAGCAGATGAGGCATCAGATCACCACCTTCTGATAGTCAAAGTAAAAATGAAACTCAACAATGCAAAATGTAGACAACAATTTAATGTAGGACATCTAAGAAACAAGAGACAAATCTGCGGTCACAATATCCAACAAATTCCAAGTGCCCCAACAGCTGGAAGATGTAGAGATTACAGAAGACTATTGGTAGCAAATTAAAACTGTATGAAATGAGACATGTGAAGAAATACTGGTGAAAAGGGAACAAAAAGCACGGATAACAACAGAAATCATTAATAAGATAAAAGACAAAAGAAATAAGAAAGCAGATTTAAACACAAGCAAAACCAGAAGTTTCAAAGCCAAGGCTCAAGAAGTGTACACATAAGCAAGCAAAGAAGTAAAAAGAAGTATCAAAAGAGACAAGAGGAAGTATATTGAGGAGTTTGCAAGAGAGGCAGAAGACGCTGCAGCCAAAGGAAATATGAGAGAACTATAACAGCACAAAGAAGCTAACAGGGAAATACAAGCAAACATGTTGCCTCATAAAAGACAAGAATGGAAAACTGCTCAGCAATATACAAGACCAAATGAAGAGGTGGACAGAATATTTTGAGGACCTTCTCAATAGACCAGCTCCACAAACCCTCCTTCTCTCCCCCCCCCCCCCACCCCCCCGGACACCCAGCCAGCAAAAGAAGAGCTTCAAATTAACGGTGAAAGACCAACGAAGGAAGAAATAAAGAAAGCCATAAAGCGTCTAAGAGATGGAAAAGCGTCTGGACGTGATGGCATTCAAGCAGAGGCCATCAAAGCAGATATCGACACGGCTTCAGAGATGTTATATAAATTCCTTGGTAAAGTCTGGGAAAAGGAAGAGATACCATCAGAAAGGAAGGAAGTATATCTGGTTAAGTTGCACAGAAGGGAAATTTACAAGAGTGCACAAATTATAGAGGAATACTGTTACTATCAGTGCCAGGAAAAGTATTAAACAGGATTATCCTTGAGAGATTAAAAGAGTCCATAGACAAGAAACTGAGAGATGAACAAGCAGGTTTTCGACAAAACAGATTCTGTACAGACCAGATAGCCACTTTGAGAATAATAATTGAACAACGTCTGGAATGGAATTCACCACTATACATTGGATTTGTGGACTACGAAAAGACATTTGACAGTGTAGACAGAGAATCACTTTGGAAATTGATGAGACATTATGGAGTTCCCCTGAAGATCATTAATTTAATAAAGAAAACATATGAAAACATGACATGCAGAATTCTTCATGAAGGACAGCTTACAGAACCGTTTGGGATAAGAACAGGAGTGCGACAGGGATGCCTCTTGTCTCCATGTCTTTTCTTACTAGCAATAGACTGTGTTATGAGAACATCGACAACACACAACAGAAATGGAATCCAGTGGACTCTGACTAAGCAGTTGGATGATCTGGATTTTGCTGATGACATGGCTGTTCTGTCCCATAACCGTAATCAGATGCAGGACAAATTGAAAACACTCGATGAGAGGTCACAGCAATTGGGTCTGAGAATACACAGGGAAAAGACCAAAATAATGAGAATAAATGCAGGTAATGGTAACAGGGTTGAACTTGAAGAAACACCGATGCAAGATGTAGAATCGTACACATATCTTGGCAGCAGTATAGACACAGTTGGAGGGACAGACAGTGATATCAAAATAAGAATACAAAAAGCAAGAGGAGCTTTCATTGCGTTGGGAAATATGTGGAGATTAAGAAAAATCGGATCCAACACGAAAATAAGAATCTTCAATTCAAATGGGAAGTCAGTCCTATTGCATGGCTCTGAGACATGGAGAACAACTAAGACAACAACCAAAAAGCTAGACTTTCATAAATGGGTGCTTGCGTAGAATAGAGGGATTAAAATGGTATGACAAGGTTACCAACGTGGAACTGATGACAAGAACTAGACAAGTGCCAATGGAACAAGAGATGAGAAGAAGACGATGGCGATATATAGGACACACACTGACGAAACCTGTTGATAGCATTACAAGGCAGTCCTTGTTCTGGAACCCCCAGGGCAAGAGATGCAGAGGTAGACCAAGAAACACATGGAGAAGAGAGCTGGAAACAGAGGGGAAAATGATGAGGAGAACGTGGAAAGAACTTGAGATATTGGCACTTGACAGGAGGACTTAGCATGTGTTTGTTGAAGGCCTATGCTCTTTTGGGAGTGGAGGGTTATGAATGAATGAATGAATATCTCAGGAATGCCTGCCGGAGAGTTCAGAGAAACTCATCCTCTCTCGTCAGGGTCCCGTGAAGGCGTTGCTATGGAAGAGATCATCATGCACTGTGGATCATGTAAGAACTACAAGAATTGTTACAGTACAATAGTGCGTACAGTGAGAGTACTTCTAGAAATAGGTAGTCTTAAAGAAGATCTTTGAAAGTGACATAGAGAAAGCGGACTGGCACTCTCATCACTATTAATTCCCCCCAATTTAATTAAAGTATTACTCTATCCCTGGGTACTAATCATTAGTAAGATATTTTCCAATTAAACAAGCGTAAACATGACGAAGTTAATAACAACAGACACTGCTGTGTTAAGTTGTTTAGAAATGTATAGAATTTCAGAAACAAGGAAAAATTCCTACTTTACAATATAATATTTGTTAACAAGGAAAGAATATTATTAAAGAAATGATATGCTGTTTAACAAAGAATGGTTCCTCACTTGACAAAGTTCTTTTCTGTTGTTGTATATCTCTTCTTCAGGCAAGAGTGGATTCTAACTGTCAGTTATTTAAAGTAAATGTATAACTACCTTTAGGTCGATCTTGAGTGTGAATTCTCTTTTAAGTAGTAAGCAATAGATCGCTTTATCAGCACCTAACAGGAAAAAAGTCTAGTCTTATTTTAAGATTTCAAAGGCTAATTTTTTTTTTAGTGTGAAATTGTCATCACAGAAGATAGAGGAAGAGATGTTTAATAAGTTAAGTCCAGCTTTTCTACATACCTCTTTCTTCTTGTCGTGGTGTTGAGTTGCCTTGCTTTTCGTGGCGCTAGGCCTTAGTGGAGTTATCATGAGGTCTGATTCACAACACGGTATTCTGACCAAACGGTACGCCATACTTTATGACAGTATATCCTTGACGAACAAATGGAATCGCATCTTCATGTATAGTGTTTACAAACGTACAAGCCTAACAATGGCGAGCTCAAATCCGTGTAACCTTGATTCAATTGGAGGTAGGCTACAGACTTATGAGCGAAGTACGGCATGGCAGAGATCAAGAATTCACAAATAGGAATGTTCAGTTAATAGAGTGTGCAAAAATTTCCATGGGAAGTAATATGGTAATGGAGAAATCTCGAGGGGAATGCATCGAGACATCAGGCAAGTTAAACTTTTTACTGTTTAGGCTACGCCTTGGAAAAGATGGTAGTATGATAATGAAAGACAGTTATCGCAATAGAGAAAGAATAATACAAAGAATATTGTAAGCCTAAGATGAAGGAAATCGGTCCAGGAATAAGGAGGATATGCAGATTACTAATTTTTCATATTTGCACAGCTGAACAAATGTGTGCCTGTATTTCGGGACGCAAAACACACATTAGCAGTAAAGCTCCCTCTGTTGTTCGTCCTTGGCCTATATAAAGTACGTGCCCTGAATGAAAAGTAGGCCATAATAAAAATTCAAATACAGCGAGAAGCGCCAGTGCTGTCAGAGACAGACTTCTTTGCCTTCTGCATCTGAGATCAGACTGCGTGACCATTAACAGCTCGACTGTATGTACTTGAGGGTAAGAAAGAATGTATAAATACACACACACATATATATATATATATATATATATATATATATATATATATATATATATATATATATATATATATCATCATCTCAGCCCGTAACCCGTCATGGGTCGTAGGGGTGCCATGGTGGAAGCATCAGCAGACAGGGTCCTCTACTGCTCTCTATCCTCAGCAATGCGTACAAGTGTGGAAAAACCGTGTCCTGTCCATTCTTTGATGATATCAGCCCAGGATTTTCTCTGCCTTCCTCTTCTCCGTTTACCTTCGACTGTTCCCTGAAGGATCGTTTTCGAAAGGGAGTCATGACGAGTTACATGCCCAAACCAGGCAAGCTTTCGACGTTTCACTATTGACAAAAGTGGTTCTTGGTGGCCTGCATAGGTGTTTATCTTCTCTCTAACATAGACATTTGTTTTGTGCTCTTTATAGCAAATGCGCAAAATTCTTCTATAACATTTATGCTCGAAAGCCTGAATCCTTCGCTCCGTATCTGCAGTGAGTGTCCAGCCCTCACACCCATACAAGAGAATAGATAATACAAGTGATTTGTATAATTTGATCTTCACAGGAAAACTGATGTTACTTTTCCAGATCACATTCAGCCTTGTCATGGCAGCTGAGGCCCATCTCAAGTCTTGTCTTGATTTCTTTAATTGATCTTCCATCACTACATATAGTGGACCCGAGATATTTAAAGGTGTTAACTTCTTCTAACGTTTGCCCATTTAACGTAATGTTGGTCGGAACATGTTTCTTATGGCTATTCACCAATATCTTGCTTTTTTCTATATTAATTTCCATCCCATACGTTCTTGTTACTTTCTCCAGTCTAGAGGTAAGGTCTTGAAGTTCTGATTCTGATCCAGCTATCAGATCAATATCATCAGCAAAACGTAGGTTACACAGAGGTCGGCCTCCAATCGATATGGTTGATTTATAATCGTAGAGAGCCTCCTGCATAATATGTTCTAGATATATATTAAAGAGCACTGGTGACAGGATACATCCTTGGCGAACTCCTACAGTTGTTTTGAAAAATTCTCCAATGTCGTTGCTTGCAAAAACAGCACTGCTTGCGTCCTTGTATAGTGCTTCAATGATATCTATGATGTTGGTATCAAAATTGAATTTTCTCATTACTTGCCATAAGCCTTCATGCCAGACTCGATCGAAGGCTTTTGTGAAATCGATGAAGTTATGGTATAAATCGTGTTGATGTTGGAGATGTTTTTCGATGAGTAATCTAATATTGAAGATTTGTTCTGAGGTACTTCTTTTTGGTCTAAAGCCAGCCTGTTCCTCTGACAAGATTTCTTCTGATTTCTGTTTTATTCTGTTCAAAAGTATCCTTAACATTACCTTACTTGGATGACTAATAAGGCTAATGGTTCTGTAGTTCTTGCACATTTTTAGATTTCCTTTCTTTGGAAGCGGTATTACTAATGACTGCGTCCATTCTTTTGGCCATTTTTTTTGTACTCCATATCTTCTGGCAAATTGTTGTCATGATTTTTACTATATCTGGTCCTCCATATTTCAAGAGCTCTGCTGGTATATTATCCACACCCGGTGACTTCCCTCCTTTCATCGAACATATAGCCTCTTCCACTTCTTCCCGTAATATTGCTGCATTTCCGAGTTCCCTGTTTTCGCACTTAATGTTGTTTAATATGCCTAAGTCAGTGTCAAGTTTACAGTTATATAATTCTTTACAATATTCTGTCCACCTTCTCGTTACAGCTGTTTTTTCATTGAGCAGAGCCCCATTGCTATCTTCTATGACAGTTACCCTGGGCTGTTGAGGTTTTGATAGTTTTCTTAATGTGTCAAAAGCTGCCTTGCTGTTACCTTTTATTAGCCCCGTATTAATGGACTCACATTGATCAGCTACCCATTTTTCTTTGGCCTGTTTCATTTTCTTCCTAATATTTTTGTTCACCATACTGTATTGCCATGCTGCTTCAGGAACCTCTTTCTTAACCTTTTTCATTTCCCGCCGTGTATCACATAACTTTAGAATGTCATCTGTAACCCATGGTTTGTTTATTTTCTTTCTTTTACCAAGTATTTCTGTTGCTGATTCAATGAGCACGTCTTTCATGTTCTCTGTGATTGAGTTGATATCATCCTCCAAAAAGTTGAGAGCTGCGAATTTTCCTCCAACAGTTGCCTCAAAGATTCCCGCGATTTCTGGATCTTTCAGTTTGTCTAAATTGAATCTTAACTGAGAACATCTGTTTTGATTATAGTTCTTTTTAAGTTTAAGCTTGAGCGTCATCAATACCATGTCGTGATCACTACCAATGTCGGCGCCAGGAAAAGTCCTAGTCTTGGCTTTATTAATACTGGACTTGAATCTTTTGGATACAAGAATAAAATCAATTTGGCCATGTATCTCAGTTTTTGGGGCATGCCACGTTGTTCTTCTTGATAACTTATGAGGAAATAGTGTATTTGCAAGGGTTAGTTTATAGTTGCTGGCAAATTCTAGTAGCCTTAGTCCTCGATCGTTGGTTTCTCCTGTCCCAAATTTCCCTACTGTACCAGCCCAGTGACCGTATGCATCTGGCCCTATTTTAGCATTCCAATCACCTAACACGATGAGAAGATCTTTTTTTGGAATTTTCTTAATTGCTTCATCCAGATTGTCATAAAATGTATCAATTGCCTCATCCTCATAGTCAGTAGTGGGGGCATATACCTGTATGATGGAGATGTTCTTTGGATGTGCTGCAATACGAATGGTGATAAGCCTGCTATTTATTGGGGTGCAGCTGATGACAGAGTTCAATCTATCTTTATGTACGATAAAACCTACTCCATGCTGATGTTTAGACTCATCTCCACTAAACCAAATTTTGATATATATATATATATATATATATATATATATATATATATATATATATATATATATATATATATATATATATATATATATATAAAAATATATATATAAAGTTTGCAACAGACACCCTTTCTGCTTCCATTCTTAATTTATTTAATTATACACAGCTTGGTTTAGCCTCCAGAAATTACATAGTAATTTGAAACACATCTACACACTTCCTAACGCACAAGTGAATTAATTAAATAGAATATATATATATATATATATATATATATATATATATATATATATATATATATATATATATATATATATATATATATATATATGGAAGCAGAAAGGGTGTCTGTTGCAAACTTTATTCTATGTGGTACAGGAAGACAATGTTAATTTTATGGCTGATAAAGACAATCAGCATGTGTCGTCGGGCTTACTGATGGCCGACGGGTGTGGATGTATAGATGTTAACTCACGCGAATGTGTATAGGTCCTTTCATCTAAACAGACTGTAATCACACAGACCATAGCAAACACCGGAGTCAGTAAACGTTGAAATCCTAGTAACGTTTTACACTGTTTATTACGACACAGTAAACGTAGACATATGATAACACAGTACATAAGCACATCACGGAACATCAGCAGTTCAACACATCCGTATACAGCATACAAAGTATATAATTAAGCCTATCCCTGGCTTAGAAGTAATATAAATATGTTCTCTATGTCCTCTTTTAATCTACAACAGCGTGCCCAGCACATGATCCACAAACCGCAATAATCCTTGGCTTGGAAGTAATATAAATATGTTCTCTGTGTTCTCTTTCAATCTACAACAGCGTGCACAGCACATGATCAACAAGCCACAATAATCCTTGGCTTGGAAGTAATATAAATATGTTCTCTGTGTTCTCTTTCAATCTACAACAGCGTGCACAGCACATGATAAACAAGCCGCAATAATCCTTGGCTTAGAAGTAATATAATATTCTGGAATTATCACATATTCTTTTTTTCAAAATATATCCTATCCTGGGACACACTGACGAAAATGGTCAAACATCAATTTCGTCCCTCTGCCAGAAACCCACTGTCCCCCAAAAATCAGTTGCTCAAAAACAACTCAGTAAAATTCATCCAAGTGCGAACTCGCAGCTTGCGATGTGAGCGGAGTTTACACGCCTTCTATCCCAACCTACATCATAGAACCTTCGACCCGTTTCCTTATGTTATTTTTTTTAAAACCAACCAACAGCTAGTCAAAAGAGCTGTGTTCACAAATTACTGAGCATACAGCTCTCAACTAAAATATCATCATCATCACACAGAGCGTGTTTACTAGCGTTTACAAAAATCCAACCCGTACATTCAAGTCTTTAACTCTTAACTCCCCTTAATAAGAAATATGACTTAACAGACTACACTGACCGCCGGGGAAAAAAATGATATCATCCTTTTTTTTTAAAAAGTACATCAACAAAAAATAACAGGTCGATGAAGCTCTAATGTCCACACACAAGAATTACCCTGTGTTACGTTATACCCATAAATTCACAAAAAAATTATAAGAAGTAAGTAGAAAGTAGAAAATGAAGTATACAAAGTAATCAGATAAGTATACAAAAATGATGGGTTTCAAACAACGTTAAGTATATTCAGTATAGACTAAGTAGGAAATAACAAATAGAAAGTGAAAAGACAAGATGAAGTAAAAGAAAGAATGACCAGCAATGAACGAAAGCAATAAAATAGAAATAGGAAAAGAAAACAGTAATACAACATGGTAACAATTAAGTTAAACAATGCATTACATGGAAAATAAATATAACTATCACAAACCGGCATAAAAGAAAAAAAAACCATGTATGTATATATATATATATATATATATATATATATGTATGTATATGTGTATATATATATATATATATATATATATATATATATATATATATATATAGATATATATATATATATATATATATATATATATATATATATATATATATATATATATATATAAAATCTCAAAACTATTAAAGAAAGCTATAACAAACACAGCATAACCGATAATTTTAACCAAGTTACCAACTTATTCATACCTAAAAATGAATTATTATAGACATCAGACAAAAAAAAATAATAACACCCCTATAAATAAGTTCCCACTGACGCACAATCAAGCGCTGGGCAAAGAAAAAATACATCACAATGTCAGGAAAAAAATATCTTTTTTTCTTGTATTCATTTTTTTAAAATGTATAATACCGAAAAGTTTCGTAACGAACTATTTTTATGTAACGATAAGTTACACAAAATAGTATTTTTTTAAATTTACTAGTTTAAACCTATAATTAATAGGCCAAAAATGACATTGGCTTTAACAAAATGTGTGACATATACAAAATTCCTATCCCTAAGCAGACACAAATCAGCACCCGCCAGTTTTAAGAAAAAGAAAACAAAACAGATTCGTCACAGAAAAGGCACATGGGAAAACACCCTGTTACCATGCATTCCAACTTGCAAATATATAAGCACAACATTATGTATCCTGACTATGTGCTTTAACCAGACCTCTGGATTCTTCAGTCGAACAACAGTATCAGCTGTCTCTGTTAATTCTACATGTTCAGTTTAATTTAACCTTTAAGTTACTCCAGGCTGACAATCACGTTCAGCTCAGCTACAGTGTTCTTTAGCTGTAACTTTATACTTTTCAGAACCTGATATGCGATACACTATAAAGAAAATCCACAATCTGCTGTGGCCGGGTAGGGTAGTGGGGGTTGCTGTTCTAATCGAGAGTATTAGATTTTGATGACTAGCTAGCCTGCTAGAGGTGATGATTGCTCTCTACAGTCTTACAGGACTTAACCAGGTTCGGGGATAATCCTCTATGATGTTTTATTTTTAGAGCAGATGGTTATTATTTGTGTTGCACCTGCAGCGATTAGCTTTGGTATGATCCCTTAATAATTTGTAGATTGGCCAACTGCAAACATATGATTCGTCAACAGCATTTGTGTTCAATGAAACAAATGTTTATTCAATTTTCAACAAGAACTGGGTTAAGTCAAATGGTAACCACACCAAATTTGCACAATAGCATGTTGACATTTAATAAAACAAGCATAAAAAGTCAATGCATTATTTTAATGATGCAATATTCCTCATTGCATCTCGTGATCTTTTCAACTTGCAAAAACATGGCGTGGCTCCTCTATCCTTCTAGTGTTCCTTCGTTTATTTGTTAATGTAATCTAGATTTCACGACGTTTTTCTTATCTCTTCATTTCAATGAAGAGCCAAACTTTCTCTTATTCATTTGTATTCCTTAGTTTGACGTTCTCTCAGCTTAAGGACCTTCATCCTTGGTAAAAGGTTCTGATATATGCCTGGGTTTACAATTCTTTACCCAGTTTTCGAGCGTAGCTCTGTTTCAGTTATGACTGTGGGCTCTAACAGTTATTGCATCCAATTCTTAGCACTACTTACGTTTCTCGTGAATTCACAAAACATAACATTCTACATTTCGAAGTTACACAGTTGCATTAATTGTGCGAAGTCAATCTCCTCTATTAGAATATCACTGAGCAAGAAGAATTATGTCTTCTCTCGACCGCTCTAAATTCATGACTGCCCAAAAAATGGCTTCGTCTCTCGTTCATTCCGGGGAAAAGAAGGACTGAGCCTAACCATTGGTGGGAAATCACGTGACCAACGCAACTATACAAGCGAAGCTTAGCCTAAATAAATGCGTGGCGTTTTGAAGCTAACCTGGCCTAATTAAACATCTGCGTTAAGATTTTTTTAATCTTTTGTTTCTATAAAATTTTATTTTATATGTTAATATAATCTGTATCTGAAGACTCACGGTATACGCGGTTACATACAGATCCCGGGGCCCTGCAAATGTATCCCGTAGGGAGACATTTGAGTACTATCAAATCTTAAAAAATTTATCCCAAAAATTTCTTAAGTTCAAAAAAAATGTTCAGAAAAATTTAAAGTTCAAAAAAATTTTCTAAGTCTAAAAATAATTCGGAAAAATTTAAACTAATTCCTAAACTGGGTTCCTATATCTATGTGAGATCAACTTCTCTATAAAAACTTAGGGATGGACATCAACTTCAAAAAAAAATTTTAACTATCCAGCATTTTTCATCACATTTTTAAATTGGCAACCTTGACCAACAAAAATATTCATTAAGTCATCACTCAAAAATATGGGGAGTGGCAACATTGGGAACATGAACAATAATATCCTATTTCATTATCATAATCCACATGCATGTTATTCCAACAATATAGTTGACACACTGTATTGGACATTGTGGGGGAAAACCTAATTCTATCTCTGTGTCCTCCGAGTGGTTCAAAATTTTATGTTATTTTCACTCCTGGTGTTCTAATAAGTTTTGGTCCTAACTTATTTATTGAGTAAGCACTCCATGTATATTGCAGTAGAAAGTATTCCCGTTTTTTTTTTCTTCAAAATATCCATATCATCTTTGCAAATGACGATCCAATTGTATAAGTCAGTTAATTTATCCGTGGTGATCCATCATGCTTTCTTTTGTTATTTATTATTGCATATGGGAAACAATTTCAGACCTGTACATAATCATTTTCAAACCTCAATGTAACAATTTATTCTGATAAGCAATTACAATGTACTAAATAAAATGATTAAAAATCTCATTACTTGTACTTGTTCATTTATTTTTGAAATAACCTGGTATCCTTGACAATATGTATCTGTTATCGCTTGTTTATCCTTGTATACCGTTTAGTATTTCCTTTTTTTTTTATAAATCCCATATTCTCCATATATATGTGGTGCTCCAATGTTTTATAGGTGTGGATCTTTCCTAGTCCTCTTGTTGATACTGGGAATTCATCAGTATTGACTTTCAATGTATGACATCTAACAATATATTTATCAACAACACATCGACTAATCATTTGTAAACATCAACAAAACTTTCATAATTTTATCGCAATATGAGGTAAAATACTTTTGTACATATTTTTTCAAGATTTCAACACCAACTCTGCCTTCGCAGGTCGAAGGTTAGTCAGAGTTATGTGGTGCCTGTAACATCCGCTGACTACAGCCAGATGGGTGACTTATGGTACTTAGAATTCAAAAATCTCGTCCGTCAGTTATATCTTAAGTGGGAGCCGCGCTAGCGTAGTGGTTACAACACCGCTCTGGCGACCGGGTGATACAGGATCAAACCCGGGCGACGGCATTTGAGGATTTTTCGTCGACCGGGATTTGGACTGGATTAACTCGAGACCTGGCGAGGACATTTGAAGGAGTGTCGTCGACCAGGGACTGGCGGCTCCTGAGCCGACCCAGCTGCAATGGGTACCTCCGAAATCGGCGAGTATATGCCTGAATGGCGAGGGACACCTGTCTCTGTACAAGAAATAAAGGGATACTCACGTAAAATCAATGTCAGGTTAGACATAAAATAATAACCTGAGATTTCGTCTCGAGTATTAGCGGGCGAACGCAAAAAAAAAAAAAAAAAAAAAAAAAAAAAAAAAAAAAAAAATATCTTAAGTGTGGGGCGGGGGTCTATTTCATGGTGTCGTTGACAAAGTTGCTGCATTTCCAATCTAGGTATTCTTTTCTTATGTCATAATATCTCCATGATATATCTGTGACATGTCTGTCCTTGGGATAACATTATTTTTTTTTATCCAATATCCTCGGGGTGAGCAAATCTCAGTACGTCCAATTTCATCAATCATTTATTTTTTTTCTCTCCTGTAATTCTGGGTATGTTATGAGTATATTAAATCGTCAATTTATTTCAACCATCTTACAACATTCTGTAATTCGTGATAAGGAATAGTCATTTGTTATACAACCATGTTCATATTACAAAGGCAATGAGCAAAAATCAAAGAGATATCTTCTCCGAAAATGCGGATGTATCTCTATTTCCTTTACCTCTGGGCGTAGTAATTATTCAGTCATTATTTTTTTTCATTATTTAATCTCCATTTTGTGTCCTTAGTACCTGTGGTTCCATGGGATTATCATAATCTATTTGTCTCTTGTCTACTGATAATCCTTCAATAATGACTTCAAATATGGTCCTCATATGTGCAGCTATCATCTGCTCTGATTTGTTCCATGTCCATGGTATTCATAAAATATTCCATTATCTCCTTGTCTTATCTCGTATCCACGAAAGACTAAGATTATTGCTCCTCCAATGTTAATGTGGGGGATTTTGTCCATAGACATTACAATAAAATCTCAGCTGTGACAACATAAAGTTTCACCTTAATATAAAATGGCATCTTCATCATACATAGCCAGTTGCTTCTTCATCTCATGTGTCATTAGTGGTTATCATTCGGTAATGGGGTATTCAATGTGGGTTCAGCATATACAAATGCTGTAAAGGGGTATTTCATTTGCTAGGTCAGTGTGGCGAAAGGTTTTATATGTGTGAGATGATAGTGCTAGAGTAGAAATAGTATTCTCTCCAGAATGTGTGAGGTCCCAGTGACAGAGAAGTACACTGGTATCACTCGATAGTCACGGCTGTGAAAGTATCTGGACTGAAAATATTCAGAGAACAGTCAGACCTTACTGCGCCACCTCCGCTATGTGACCACCTGTGATATAAAAAAAATTCAACCAAACTCAGTATCAACTATATTGAATGAATAAAGCTGGTGAATACAATTTATATCCTCTTTATTTACATCTATCTAATTGTGGTGATTGTGTGTGACTGGTGATACAAAAGTTACATTTATACAAAACCAAATTGGCGAATTCAATTACAGTTTTTGCAAGTTAAACTAAAATGTCATTTCTTTAGACTCTTCCAATTAGTTGGGTAATAGACTTCTTCACTGTCTTATTCACTTTATAACTTTCACTAGTTTATCACGCAAATTGTCATCACAAAACTCTGCTTGACAATTATCACTTCTTGGTTGCACGATTGTCACAAATATCACTCATCTGTTAGGTTAATCAGTGTTTATATGAGATGTACAGCTTCAGTAGGTCGTGCTTCTACCAATCCAGGCACTGCTGGGGCGATTAGCATTGATCCTTGAGCAATTTTTGATCATTGACCTCTGACTTTTGGTTGACAAGTATGAACCCTCGCAGGATCTAATTAAGATCAGTAAAGACTGGCTTTAGTGGAGTAACAGAACTGCCTGGCTGCAAATAACAAGATATTGGCCGTGACACGTTTCTCTCTCTCCAGCCGTTGTCCTTCTGTCTTGCCTCGCTGTACAAGTGAATTTGAAATCATTTACGTCCGCCCTTATATATGCAGCTACCGGACGTACAGGAAACAAGGCTCGCAACTCCAGCAAACTCCCAAAAAAGTTGTAACTTCGGGGGGTTTGTGCTAGAGGTGTTTCAAACCTTGGTCTCGTGCATTTCACCTTTCCCAGTTCAAGCCTTTGGAGTTATATATTTCCGTTCTCCATGAGTTGACCTTTATATCCATATGTTGTTTTCCTATATCTGTCGTGTTAACGATTTTATATTGAATTATAAATAGGAAAAACACAGGATTTCTCAATGCACGGACACTATTCTTGCGAAATTCTTCACAACTACTTACTCCCTTCTGATTTCCTTGTACCTATACATAAATGAAGATATTCCCGTCAAAAGGAGACCATTCTCATCCTTGTCTGTCATTCCGTTCTCCTTCCCGATGTCTAATTCTAACCATGATTTCGGACGATTTATTCTTCCTTATACACTCGCCGAAGTCATTCTATCTGACCGTGGGAAACCCCTTCTCTGATTGGCTGCCCTAGATACACACAGGAAAATACCCCTGCATTCCTTTGTTCAGGTCAGCACACTGGTGTCCCACTTTTCGGTCTTCAAACATTTAACTAGGCAATGCGTAACATGCGATAGAGCCTCCCTCTCTTTTAAGCTGTAGATTTCTACAGCTAACAACTGTAAGCTTTGCCGTAGTTAATGTTCTTCTTATTCTCGTTCTATCTCAGTTGAGTGTCGAGTAAGAAAATCTGCTCCTACATTTTGTTTTCATGGATATAGATTTATCCTTCGCTATCTCTCTTTTCCCAGTTCGGCTTTTCATCCAGGCCCTTACCGCTGGTGAAATGGGGTCGGTAGGTTTCCCTTGAAGTTTACCGCCCTCTTTTCGTTGATAGTTGGTTGCGGTTTTCCCTCGCAAATTCGTAGGTGTTTGATTTTGGCTACGTGATTTGTTCTTTTTGTCCAGCGCATGGGTTTCAGACTGCAATTTAACCTGTGTGGGATATTTCCTTTCCCCTCCAGTGCAAATCTCGGGAGTACCCATGATGGCTGGTTTGCTTGTAGACTTTTGAAGACTCTTCCGTCGACTTTCTAAATCTACATGGGTGCACTCTGGACAGGAATTTACATACCGATTGATGTCTTCCGTAATACCTGGCCAGTAGTACTGGGTGGCTATTCTTTGTTTTGTGGCACCATTACCCAGGTGTTCACTCAAAGTTATGTGCCCCCAGCCTATAACCTTATTTCTATAGGTGGATGGTACAACAATTTGACCATGACTGTTCGTCCCTCTGCCAGCTTTCCTGTGCAAGAGTCCATGTTCCATATAGAAATGTCCTTTGATTGGATTGTTATGTGTTTTTGACAGTTTGCCAAAACAAGGCTTCAATGTGCTGTCTGCTACTTGAGCCTTTTTCATCTCAATCGAATCAAATTTTAATTTGGTGTCCCTCTCTATGTTCCTGGAGTCAGACCTGGTCTGGATTTCTGCCATAACCACAGGTTTTACCGGGTTTCCCAAGAAAACATATCTACGCCCCAACATCAGGGGGTAAAAGGGATCATCTAACACTGCTGCATTTATCTCCCCTTCCACATAGCGACAACTGACATGAATCTTTGCTATGGGTAAAGTTAGGGGTAATGCTCCCTTTAGTGGCCCTTGAATATCTACTGTTTCTGTGGTGATTTGTTCAGGGCGCACCAGAGATGCACACACGACTGCGTCATAGGACAAACCTGTGTCATACATTCCTGTGACTTGTTTGCCATTCACAGTCACTATCTCCTGTGTAGGTGGGTGATGGAGGCTATTCTGAATCACCGTCAGTTCCTTCCTATCAGAAGTCCTCACCTGTAAGCATGCAGCATGATGAAGAGGTTTTTTCCTTCCACAATTATCAGTGTTGTGGTTGTTCATTTTGCAGAACTTACACCATTTTTCTTCCCTTCGTGAGGGTTTATTGTTATATCCTGGAGGGTTCTTGTCTTTGTAGTCATATCTTTGGTTGTTCTTGGTTGTATTGTCCTTTTGTTCAAACTCGTTTTGGTTTTGAGGTGACTTGAAACTATCTCCCTGCTTCCTCTTGTTTCCTTGAGTCAGGGGGTGAGCCAGTTTGTGACTTTCTGCATAGATGATTATTTCATCTAATCTCTCTCTTTTATGTTCTACTAGGAATGTCTTCGTCTCAGGAGACATGGACTCCAGGAGTTGTTCTATCAACATCATCTCCTTGATCCCTTCAAAATCCTGATTGAAGTTTCCTAACTGACACCACCTCAGCAAGTAACTTTCCAACCTTGCTGAGAACTGCTGATATGTTTCTCCTGTCTGGAGCATAGCAGTTCTAAATCGCATTCTATAAGCTTCTGCGTTTTGTTCATAACGCACCAACAATGCTTGTTTCAAGGCTTCATAATTTTCCTGATCTTCTTTTTGCATCTTCAAGTAGACGTTATAAGATACACCTCTCAATCCCTGTGACAACTTCAAATTCCACTTTTCTTTTTCTAGGCCATAAGTAGTGGCCAATCGTTCATATCTGTCAAGGTAATCCTCTATTCCCTCTTCTTTCTCCACAAATGGGTCCAAGTGGAAGTTCATAGCTCCATTGGAGGTGCTTTGGCTGGCGCTGGTATCCGAATGAGATGACCTACTACCATTAGTAGTAGCCACTGCCTGTATTTCAAGCTCTTTTAATCTCAGTTCATGGTCTCTATCAGCTTGTAGCTTCCTTTCCTCAGCTGTTAATCTTCTTTCTTCAGCCTCCAATTTCTTGGCTTGAGCCTCAACTTCCAACAGCAGCCTCTTTTCTTCAGCTTCCATTCTTTTGGCTTCTCTCTCAGCTTCTAGTCTTTTGGCTTCTCTCTCAGCTTCTGCTTGCAGCTTCCTTTCCTCTCTATCCATATGTTTGTCCACTTCAGTTGTGACATACTGGACGAGAGCATCACCTGTCAAGCCCAGCTCTTTTCCCATCTGCATGATCGCAGTTCTGAACTTCACTAAGTCAGCCATTATATTAAGTTAAGTAGGGTATGAAAACTTACCTAAACTTACTTAAAATAATTATCAAATGGACAACACAATTAATCGTGCAACCTTGTGATAGTCAATATTTACTAAGTACTCTAAGGTACTGTTACTGAGAAAAAAAATCTTGTTCTAGAATTTCCCCCCAAAAAATTTTTTTTTTTTTTTTTTTCTATTGGTGGCCCAAGATAGACTAAAGATAGATGTATTAGATAGAGGATGGCTCAGGATATACGAGAATATCCCGGACGAGCCCCCACTGTGGCGAAAGGTTTTATATGTGTGAGATGATAGTGCTAGAGTAGAAATAGTATTCTCTCCAGAATGTGTGAGGTCCCAGTGACAGAGAAGTACACTGGTATCACTCGATAGTCACGGCTGTGAAAGTATCTGGACTGAAAATATTCAGAGAACAGTCAGACCTTACTGCGCCACCTCCGCTATGTGACCACCTGTGATATAATAAAAATTCAACCAAACTCAGTATCAACTATATTGAATGAATAAAGCTGGTGAATACAATTTATATCCTCTTTATTTACATCTATCTAATTGTGGTGATTGTGTGTGACTGGTGATACAAAAGTTACATTTATACAAAACCAAATTGGCGAATTCAATTACAGTTTTTGCAAGTTAAACTAAAATGTCATTTCTTTAGACTCTTCCAATTAGTTGGGTAATAGACTTCTTCACTGTCTTATTCACTTTATAACTTTCACTAGTTTATCACGCAAATTGTCATCACAAAACTCTGCTTGACAATTATCACTTCTTGGTTGCACGATTGTCACAAATATCACTCATCTGTTAGGTTAATCAGTGTTTATATGAGATGTACAGCTTCAGTAGGTCGTGCTTCTACCAATCCAGGCACTGCTGGGGCGATTAGCATTGATCCTTGAGCAATTTTTGATCATTGACCTCTGACTTTTGGTTGACAAGTATGAACCCTCGCAGGATCTAATTAAGATCAGTAAAGACTGGCTTTAGTGGAGTAACAGAACTGCCTGGCTGCAAATAACAAGATATTGGCCGTGACACGTTTCTCTCTCTCCAGCCGTTGTCCTTCTGTCTTGCCTCGCTGTACAAGTGAATTTGAAATCATTTACGTCCGCCCTTATATATGCAGCTACCGGACGTACAGGAAACAAGGCTCGCAACTCCAGCAAACTTCCCAAAAAAGTTGTAACTTCGGGGGGTTTGTGCTAGAGGTGTTTCAAACCTTGGTCTCGTGCATTTCACCTTTCCCAGTTCAAGCCTTTGGAGTTATATATTTCCGTTCTCCATGAGTTGACCTTTATATCCATATGTTGTTTTCCTATATCTGTCGTGTTAACGATTTTATATTGAATTATAAATAGGAAAAACACAGGATTTCTCAATGCACGGACACTATTCTTGCGAAATTCTTCACAACTACTTACTCCCTTCTGATTTCCTTGTACCTATACATAAATGAAGATATTCCCGTCAAAAGGAGACCATTCTCATCCTTGTCTGTCATTCCGTTCTCCTTCCCGATGTCTAATTCTAACCATGATTTCGGACGATTTATTCTTCCTTATACACTCGCCGAAGTCATTCTATCTGACCGTGGGAAACCCCTTCTCTGATTGGCTGCCCTAGATACACACAGGAAAATACCCCTGCATTCCTTTGTTCAGGTCAGCACACTGGTGTCCCACTTTTCGGTCTTCAAACATTTAACTAGGCAATGCGTAACATGCGACAGTCAGCATGTGCAAATGCTATTTCTTTAACATGGGCAAAGGCATCATCAACAAATAGGTGCAATTTGTTCAATCTGGGGTTAGCATATACTAATGCTCTCAAGGGATTCTTCATTTGCAGAAATTCAGCATGCGCAAATGTCATTGGGGTACTTGTGATAGGCAGTATCAACAAAATACTGCTGGAGTATCAGAGATCATGCTGGTGGGGTGTATGACTGGTATAGGGTGATTTATTTTCTCTTTTTCTTTTCTTTTATGTCGGCTGCTAACCTCAGGGCAGTCAATGTTTTACAATATTGGCTTATCATCATCAAAATGTGTGAGGGTGGCATATAAACATATAGCAATCCTATAAGACCATTAGAATGTTTTCTCTTCTTTTCATTTTTCTTTTCATTTTTTCTTTTATGTCTTTTGTCTCTTTTTCATTTTTTCTTTTCTATTTTGTATATTTTCTCTTCTTTTCTTGTGATTTCTTTTCTGTTTGTATCACAAGTACTAAAGAATGATAAAAATCAATTCACTAAACACTAGATATACTATCAATATTCCTAATAGTAAATCCTAACCAATAGGGCTGCAAGTAATAGTTTAGGTTAGAATAGAATGAATGTTGTAGCAGTATCTGTTGTCAATAAGTGGCGAGGAAAGGGTACATCAAGGATCTCCTGATTACAACATGATTGTAATTCCAAGGAATGAATATGATTGTGATTGAAAAATCACAAGTCTAGAATGTCGTCTCAATATAGTGGAAAGGAAAAATAGTAAGTCAAAGATGAGTAACAGTGGAGTGAAGGAAATCTTATTATAGAGAGTCAAGGTTGGGATATGGAATCTCTTTAGGAGAATGTTTAAAATCTTGACAGTACTAATATACATCTGGGTCTAAAATAATAATATACATAGGAAAAATAAATAATCCTGTGGAGAAAAATAGCATATTATGCAATACTAGTTTTGGACATGAATTAATATGCTGTTAACAGATGTCATAGTAGGAACAGTATGATTGGTCAAGGTGATAGAATAAAGGAGTTTAGCATAATTTAGATCAAAGAAATATTAGTATGGGGTAAGAAAAAACTACTGGTGTAAAGTGTCTGCATGAAAATGCACTAAGATGCGAAAATACAGGACTCTGGATCTGCAAGGACAAGAAGTCTGGTGAATGAAGCGTGGAATATGATCAGTTACAAAAGTGTAGATCCATGTTACAACAGAATAGTGTGACACATGTGTTATAGGTAAGGTTGTGTAACATTCTAAATATCAAAAACTGTCTGACTAAATAAGGGTGTCTGTAAACTCGTAACACCGTGTGTTATCAATTGTTTTGTCATTTTTTATTTCACAAAACTATACTATCTAAAGAAAATCCTCCGTGGGCTGGTCTTGATTGCTTTCTGGGCATCAGTAGTGGTATGGCTGGGAAAAAACTTTCTGGCATAAAGTCATCTATAACTGTCAATCTGAACATAGTCTGAAACGAAAGTACATGTGAAAGTTAGTACATTGTTAAAAAGTAAGTTCACATTCGCGGTGACCGTACATGGGATGGCATGTACATTGAAGACTTGAGGGGCGTGTTTTTAAAATAGCTTTGCGAGGTCTTTGAATTCTTTCGCAAACTCCAACATTGCAATTTCCCGACGGCTTAGGCGAGAATCATACTGAGTAGCTGTGGGTGACACTGCATTTGCTGATTGTTGGGGCTCTGAGGACATTGGCGAATGCGGTGATGGCTTAACATCTTTTGATTGCGGTGATGGTTTCACTGTGGTAGGGGTTTGTATGGCTGGAACATCTGGTAGGTTTGAGGCAGGTATATGTTTCGCCTTGATTTTTCTTCTGACTTGGGTCTGTGGTACGTTAACGTCTTTTACAGTGGGCGCAGTAATTTGCACACTGTTGTTTTTGACTAGTTGAGATGAGGCTATTGCTTCTCGGCTTGGTTTTGGAACATGATAGCGTTTCTTCCGAATCTTTCGTCTGATATAGTTGTGCTGTATACGAGGCATCTTGTTGCTAGGGATTGAGTCATCAGATTCTGTTTTATAGGCGCGTTTGACGCTGGAGCTGACTGGTACAAATAATGTACTATCCGCATCACTGGTTTCAATCGAACTGGCTGGGTTTGGCGAATCAATGTCAGTACCATCAGGACCAAGAGTATCCATGTCAGATTCCGTGTTGTTAAGGGAGATGTAACTTGTGGGTCTATAGCGATATTTTGGCTTTCTAATAGGCCTGATGGATACATCTGTGAAATTTCTCTCGTATGGGGTGTTGGTGGTTTGTTTACAAATGTCTTCATCTGGAACCACAGTGTTAGTGGTCAACTCATCATCAACTTGATCAAGTGCGTTGTAGGTTAATCTCTTAATTTCGTCTATTCTGGTAATTAGATCAGTGGCACATGTTTCTTGTAGTATGTCAAAAACTATGTGGACTGTGAGGACGCTGAGATCACCAGTTCGCAGAATTTCATTTATCGCTGCTCTCAGCTCTTCTGTTGTAGGCTGAACTATTCTGTCTATCTTCTTTGTCTTGCTTTGCTGTATCTTATCAGTTTTCGGCCAGTAATATTTTCTGCCCTCTTCGTCTGTTGCATTATCAAGTTCGTATGACAAATAGCCTTCAGTGGTCTCGTCAGAGTCTACATTACTGTCCTCGCTACTTGACAATTCAGAATCAGCATCGCTGTCAAACTGGTACCTTTCGTTTATTGCACAAACTTCTTTTCTTGACTTTATCCTAACTGGGAGTAGACTCTTCTTACGAATGTAATCCGTTTGCACTGCGACATTCTCTGTCCGAGGCTCTATTCTAGTGACTGCAGGCTCAGTTCGTTGTTTCAAATTCAATTTCGGTCTCCCTTCTTTGACTTTCAATGGTTGTAGTTTAATTTCAACAATGTCCTTGATTTCAATCTTATAAACTTTTGCAACCAATCCGTCTACTATTCTTATGCAAGGAAAATCGATTGCATAACTTCTACAACGTTTTAATTCTGAAGCGAGGTTTCTCAATGCTGTTCTCTTCTTTCTGTTCTGTATGGTTCTTGAACAACTCTCCATGTTTGAATGTCTCCTCAACTCAAGTATTTATTCTTCTCTGTCTATGATTCTTGTTCTGTTGATAGTCTCTTATATAGGCTGTTGTTGCTGTTGGCATGTTTCATCAAGAGGTAATGCTTCTGCTCTTTTATATAGGACTGGTCATACGGCATCAAATTGAGATGATCCTCTATCCTTCTAGTGTTCCTTCTTGTTTATACTGGGAATTATGCCTGGGTTTACAATTCTTTACCCAGTTTTCGAGCGTAGCTCTGTTTCAGTTATGACTGTGGGCTCTAACAGTTATTGCATCCAATTCTTAGCACTACTTACGTTTCTCGTGAATTCACAAAACATAACATTCTACATTTCGAAGTTACACAGTTGCATTAATTGTGCGAAGTCAATCTCCTCTATTAGAATATCACTGAGCAAGAAGAATTATGTCTTCTCTCGACCGCTCTAAATTCATGACTGCCCAAAAAATGGCTTCGTCTCTCGTTCATTCCGGGGAAAAGAAGGACTGAGCCTAACCATTGGTGGGAAATCACGTGACCAACGCAACTATACAAGCGAAGCTTAGCCTAAATAAATGCGTGGCGTTTTGAAGCTAACCTGGCCTAATTAAACATCTGCGTTAAGATTTTTTAAATCTTTTGTTTCTATAAAAATTTATTTTATATGTTAATATAATCTGTATCTGAAGACTCACGGTATACGCGGTTACACTGCTGCTACTGTGAGATATGAAAAGGTCCTATTAAAAAAATATCTGCAGTGGTTTAAAAAAAATATTTAAGTATTAAAATAATCTGCTGGGAAAATGTTGCATGCCTGACTGGCAAGAAAATCAAATTATTTAAATTCTCAGGTGTCATGCTCTGGAAAAAATCATTGTTTCAGAATATGTTCCCAATATCAAATACAAGATCATCTCTGATACATGCAAGCTACGCTTCAAAATTACGTTTCACAACATAACAGTTATTTCATATTTTCTCTCTGTGTGTGCCAATATGTTAACCATCCATTGCATCAAAACACGAGAAAGAAGTTTAAATTTAGTGAATAAAGGGACACTCTGGGGCTCTCTGAAGACGACTACTGCACTTTCACAGCTAATAAGGTTGTGCATAGGGCTGGCAATCTCATCATGCATAGTAAACTGTTTTAGGAATCACAACTGCAGAAGCACGTCAATACTTGATGTACCAGCTACAGCTCCACAACAGAGCACAAAGGTCAATGATTATATGGTCTACGTGGGCATAGTCTTCTGACTGGTGTGTGTAGATACCAACAGCCCACTGCCTACATAAAAAAGCTAACGACAGGTCACTACAAACTGATATGCTACACCTCCTTACAATCGTCATATGTTCAACGTTAATCGAAAACACAGTAGTATAAGAATAGTATGCAAATGAAGTGGTGTCTTATCAAAACACAGTCATAAAAATAAAAAAATAATATGGTAACGACATGATACATTATCAGAACAGTGTCATATAAAAATAACATGGTAATGACATGATGCATGAAAATGAACCAACATACTATCTTAAAGAAATTATATCATATGTTAATACAATACTATCTAATATACTAAACTATACTAATATACAATATTATGTACTATCCTAAATCAATTGTATAGTAAGGAAGACTCCAATGGTCTTGGCACCTCCTGTGAGCACGAAGTTACTAAGAAATCTAGTGGCGTCAAACTGCCGGTAGGCTTCACTTGGAACAGGAAATCTTTCGCAAGGCAACTTAAACAAGGTGTTGAAAAGTAACCGCTTAATCAAGCAATATAGCAACTCCGACTCTCACGGAAAAGCCGTTGCTGTGAAAAAACACAAATGAAAGTTTCTATTTTAACACCGGTAGGATTTTATGAAAGGCAACAGTCAATTTTACATTAAACCTACCAACTGTGGCTGTGTAAACTTCCGGCCCCTTTATGATGCACAACAAACCTTCCTCCGTCACGTGTAGACAAAACAGGAGGATTAGGGAGAGGATGGCCGCAACTCAAGGTAGTCACCGCTGTAGGCTGAAACAAAGTTATGCACTCACGGCAACGAGATGCTCTTTCGAAATCAAAAGCAGAGCAAGCCATAGTATTTGAGACACTATTATAATTGTTACCTTGATTACTAATAACCTGGGGCTTTTGTTGAGCAAAGTTAACCTGGCGATGCGATATATCATTCAGAGATCTACCGTCATATTGCAATCTGTCACCATTATTATCTCTATTGGGAGCATTGTTGTTTGCTCTATTGAAACTATTGTTCTGATTTGAACCCCAGTTAGCATAGTTGCGATTACTATTTCTCCTCTGTTTAGGACCATTGTTATGTTTAGAACCCCAGTTAGCATTACTGGGATTAATATATCTCCTTTGATCCAAATATCCACTAGTTGAATTTTGTTGTCTCCTAGAAAAATTATTGTAAGGTTGATAATCTCTAGTGTAGTTATTTCTACCATAATTTCCAGAATTGTTAGGACGAAAATATTGAGATCCGTTAAATTGTCTCCAGTTTCTCAGAGAAGGAAAGATCCAACTTGATAAACCCCTTTGGTACTGTCTAAGATCACAATTATCTCTCCTACCAAAATTGTTTTTATTTTTGCCTGTGGCAATGTGCTTAACCGAAGTATCATACTGACTATGCTGAGTATGATTAGTAACAGGGATGACAGAATCCTTATGGTTACCAACATAATGGGTATTATTTCGGGAACAAGTACTACTAGTTTTATCCCTTGTTATGGATTTATCAGAATTTCGAAAAGTAGACATACAGTTGGTCTGTGGAGCTTTGACATGACATTTATCAAAGTTTTTACCGTGATGTACAGGACTGATTGTTACAGTAGGGTTACTTTTGTTGGCCTGACGCCAAGAATCAGTACTATTAGAGGCAGTATCGTTAGTACGTGGGAAATTGTATTTGCCACGAAAACATTTGTGTACGCCATGTTTGATGTTATGGTTAGCATTGAGTGCATGTGGCTGACTCTTTGCCTTCGTGACGTGTTGATAATCAAGTTTATGTCTAATACTGTCAACAGTAGACAACACCTTGTTGCCTAAGAGAATATCCAACAATCCATCAACTCTTTTCCTTAATTCCGTAATTTCTACATTTTTGAGTGAAATCTATTCACTTTGCCTCTTATTTAAATTATTCAATGTCAACATTTTACACCTTTCCTCCACTAGTGATTTCTCAGTCTTTGCCATTTTCTCTCTCTCCATCGTTAACTCTTCTAATCTCTTTTTCTCATCATTTTCTTTGCTTGCTCTCTTTTGTCGCGCCAATTTCTTTAAACGCTTCTTTTGTGCTATCAACGCATGTGGTTGGATACCTTCCATATTCCTAGCCTTTTCCTGCCCTAGTTCAAGTTTGAGTGCTTCAATAGCACTATGATGACTACTCATTAGCTGATTAATCTTCTTTGGAAAAAAAGCATTGTTCTCTTCAAGTTGGCTCATGAGATACATCCTATCATTCACTAGGTCAATAAGTGTTTCATTATATGACTTCTCACGTTTCTCGGCCAAAACTTTTAATTTCTCATAGTCCATTTTGATTTGTTCTAGCTCGCTAACAAGAGCACTTTCCTCACATAGATGTTTCTCATCTTCATCTTCCGATTTCTGTTTTTCAGTTTCTATCTGAAGTTTTCTCTCTTCGGCCTGCATTTGCAACTTCCTCACCTCGAGAGTCGCATTATCACTCAATAAATCAAGAAACGTTTCTGTATAAGACTTCTCACGTTCCTCGGCCTCAACTTTTAATTTGTCACACATCTCTTTCTTTTCTTGAACTTTCTGCGAGAGATTTTTCATTTCGACATTTTTATCTTCCATCTGAGCTTCCAACTCTTTGATCTTGCTTAATGCTGAATCCAATGAAACTTGTGAACCAGAAAGTTCCAAGTTCGATTTATGTTGATCACTCGTAAGTTTGGACACTGTCTCATGTAGTCCGCTCTCTTCAGCAATACGTTCTAAAAAATCCACCCTTTCCTGTTCACTCAGTTTGTTATCTTTTATTTGCTCCTCTTGAACCTTGTCATCTAGTATAGCGTGGTGAATGTTTTTCAACCTCAGACCATGCGGCACAAAGAGGTACCTTGCCACAAAAGCACGAAGATGCCAACGCATTAATTCTGCTAGTTCCTTAGTAATAATTATGTGGGGAACAGACTGAAACTTAATATTTACAAACTCCTCAAGATCTGATGCTATGTTAACTAAGAAACGGTTTAACACAGACTCTTCCTGATCAGGGCCTTGTTCTCCATAATCTATACCATCCTGAAGAATATCCTCCAGCGTGGACATTATGTCTGATGTAGACATTTTATATGAGTTTCCCAACCCACTCAGCAAAATATTGCTCCAAAAAAAAAATCAAATTATCCCTTAATTACCGTATAACACGTTCCTGTCTATAGAACATTTATAAATTCATATCAATATGAGGGAAGTCAACATTATAACATTATGTAGCCATTAATTATTTATGCATTAAATTAAAAAAAACCTACAATAAGTCATAAAGAATTGACGCACGATATAGACAATAAGAACAACAGTTACGAAGACAAGATACTAGAAAACAAATAATAACGTTCGCAGAATCAAATGAACAATAAAGCAGAACTAAAAAAAATATTGCAAAGCTTGCAATGACAGCTGCGAATACAGTGACAAGACAAGCGACAACACAGTGTATAAACAAAAAGTGTGTATAGAAATAAAAGATAGGAAAGAGAGGGAGACACCCACAAAAATATATCAAAAACTAAGGTACAGAAAAAAATACTACGATAACAACAATGAAACATTACGTCACAACTAAACAACTATTGTTGAAAGAAACAAGTAGCGATCTGAACTTCAGCAAGGTTTTTAACCTTGAACTGGAATTATCGCTCAATTGAAACTTGCAAACTAATCCCCACACTGGCCACCACTTTTGCAAACTTTATTCTATGTGGTACAGGAAGAGATTGTTAATTTTATGGCTGATAAAGACAATCAGCATGTGTCGTCGGGCTTACGGATGGCCGACGTGTGTGGATGTATAGATGTTAACTCACGCGAATGTGTATAGGTCTTTTCATCTAAACAGACTGTAATCACACAGACCATAGCAAACACCGGAGTCAGTAAACGTTGAACTCCTAGTAACGTTTTACACTGTTTATTACGACACAGCAAACGTAGACATATGATAACACAGTACATAAGCACATCACGGAACATCAGCAGTTCAACACATCCGTATACAGCATACACAGTATATAGTTAAGCCTATCCCTGGCTTAGAAGTAATATAAATATGTTCTCTATGTCCTCTTTTAATCTACAACAGCGTGCACAGCACATGATCAACAAGCCGCAATAATCCTTGGCTTGGAAGTAATATAAATATGTTCTCTGTGTTCCCTTTCAATCTACAACAGCGTGCACAGCAAATGATCAACAAGCCGCAATAATCCTTGGCTTGGAAGTAATATAAATATGTTCTCTTTCAATCTACAATAACGTGCACAGCACATGATAAACAAGCCGCAATAATCCTTGGCTTAGAAGTAATATAATATTCTGGAATTATCACATATTCCTTTTATTCAAAATATATCCTATCCTGGGACACACTGACGAAAATGATCAAACATCCATTTCGTCCCTCTGCCAGAAACCCACTGTCCCCCAAAAATTAGTTGCTCAAAAACAACTCAATAAAATTCATCCAAGTGCGAACTCGCAGCTTGCGATGTGAGCGGAGTTCATCCGCCTTCTACCCCAACCTACATCATAGAACCTTCGACCCATTTCCTTATGTTATTTTTAAAAAACAAACCAACAGCTAGTCAAAAGAGCTGTGTTCACAAATTACTGAGCATACCGCTCCCAACTAAAATATCATCATCATCACACAGAGCGTGTTTACTAGCGTTTACAAAAATCCAACCCGTACATTCAAGTCTTTAACCCTTAACTCCCCTTAATAAGAAATATGACTTAACAGTGTCCATGGTTATAGAAAAGCATTTAAAGAATTTTTTCTTGATGGAATGGGACAAACACCAGGAACAAATGAAAGGAATTGTATTACTGTTTTGTTTAAGCTATTACTTAGTATTTTATACAAGACCTAATAATTGTATGGAGGCGGATCATGGACAAATGGCTCTAACTAAAGATTTGGAGAAAATTATATTCACAGTGACCTGGATTGTGTTGTTAATGATATATTATGCCCTGTGCGTCTGCTAGCACACTGTCTGAAACTGTTTCTCATCCCCTACATCTGTAATAGAGGGATAGTGATAGACAATAAAGTGGTTAATCAAATATGTTTCAGGTTATATCCTGTCATCCAAGTACACTTTAAAGAGTCAGCCACTACTGCAGGAACTAGTGGTGCGAGCGCCCTTGTTGTTCATAGGTACAGCCACCAAGTATCCACTGCCTGGAGGAATCTCATGTGACTTTTCATTCCATGTCAGAAGGCTGACAGACTTCATCACACCAGATAAATGGCCAAACAAGGCTACTGATAAGAGTACTCAGTAAAACCACTATTCTAAGAAAGACATATTTAATGATGACATCTTGTTGGGCATAGTTATAGCGAGTGATAGCCAAATATTCAAGGGCAGTGAAATAAAAGTGTTATTAAGATATAGATATTCTACAACCAGAGTGAGTTCAACCTGGAGAGAAGAACTTTCCTAAAATCGTAAAGACCGTAGATACTTTTAACCATTTTACAAGTGATCATATTTATTTACTGTTGTATTTAAATTTTAAGTTCCCTGAAAGCTTTTCAAACAAAAGAAAAACGTGTAAAAATAAATTGTAAATACAGTAGAACTCCATTTATCCGAACCCCATGGGACCGAGCATCGTTCGGATAATCAAATGTTCGGATAATTGGATTACATAATGTATCGAGTACATGTACACATATTTCTAAAAATAATTAACCATCACAAGGAAAATACACTATAAAACATATTTACATACTTGTACTGTAATAATAATACCCACACTGTATTAGATCACTGTATCACCAAAATCTTTTATTACACTGCAGTGCATGTACTACTTGTATTAATTATTTTTGTTAAGAAAGAGAAATGTTTTCAAAATAACATTACAAACGATTCAAAACCAGGCGCAACTTACGTATATATGTACTTGCACAGATGTAGCCCACTATTTAAAATAATGAGGAATCCTCTTTTGCACCAAACTGGATAGTCTCCTTTTGGCTGCTAAGTCCCGCATTCTCTTCAACAGCAGAAGCTTGTACCAAGCCATCGCAGTTTCTAGTGCTATAAAGGCCTCTTCAGGACTTGGTCGACGTTTTGGTTTTTCTTCATAATCTACAAGTACATCATGTACTTCTGAGGAGTCTTCATCATCGGTCACTACATGTATTTGGTTTTCTTCTTGCACAAAAGACAAAATTTCTTCGTCATTCAAAAACTGAAAACCAGAATCATTATCATCTTCTAGCCACATGTGTGCATCATCTTTGTCACAGTCCGAAAATCCGGGCATTGCTTGAAACAGTTCCACAACTTCATTTATACAATCATCATTTGTGTCCACTGCAGTAGTTTCATTTCCTCCTTTTTTCCCAAGCAATCTATTCCAAGCCTTGTTGAGATTATCTTGTGACAGGGTGGTCCAAGCATCAGCTAACATATAGCAGCAGTCTTTGAGATTAAGCTTTTTGGAAAACGCCACCACACTTTCTTCATCTTCAGCCAACAATAAACGACGCAGGACTTCCTTCTTGTACATCTTTTAAGCTTTGCTATAACACCCTGATTCATTGGTTGAATCAGTGCTGTTACATTGGGAGTCAGAAAAATTACTTTAAAATTTGCATCAACTGCATTCAATGTATCCGTCTCTGGATGAGATGGTGCATTGTCCAGTAGAAGAATTACTTTTCCAGTTTTCTTTTCTTGTTCTCTCAACCTCTTCACATTTGGGATGAACTGATTTGTATACCAATCAAGAAATATTTCACTATTCATCCAAGCACTCTTCTGTGCTTTGTAACACAATGGGAGACATGTCACATTCTTTAAACAACGTGGTTTTTTGGCTTTGCCGATCATTAGCACCGGTAAACGATGACTTCCACTGGCATTCGCGGCTACCAAAATTGTTACTCTCTCTTTGCACTTTTTAAACCCAGGGGCAGCTGCTTCGCGCTGAGATGCAAGTGATTTTTGAGGCAATGATTTCCAGTATAAGCCAGTCTCATCGGCATTATACACATCATCGAGTGAATAACCTTCTTCTTCCAAAAAAGCCAAGAATGTTTCTTTAAAATTTTTAGCGGCAGTTGCATCGCTAGATAAAGATTCCCCTTGAATCTCCAATTCTCGTATGCCATGACGAGATTTAAAGTTTCTTAACCATCCCTGGCTAGCCTTAAAGTCAGGAGGACCGTCAAGTTGATTGTTGAACTGAAGTGCCTTTTCACACAACAGAGAACCAGAGATAGGTTCCCCTTTGCTTCTTCTTTGCACAAACCATATATACAAAGCCTCTTCCAATTTCACATCTTTCGCATTTCTCATGGTTTTACGTTTCTTCGACCCATTTTCACTATCAAATTTCGATGCAAAACTCATAATTTTATCCTTGTTACTTTTGATGTCAGAGACGGTAGCTTTCCCAACATTGAAAATCCTCGCAAGTGAAGACACAGTTTCACCTTGTCCTAGTCTCTTGATAATTTCTGTTTTCGTTTCAATTGACAAAACATTGCGGTTCCTTTTATATGCTTTAGGCCTACTGGAAGATGCCATATCGCACAGAGAAATACTTGTACACCAAAATTATTCTGCTGCAGTAGCAGACACAATTATTTTAAGTTGAACTGTCTGTTTAGCCAGTGTTCTACCTAGAACGCACACGTACACTGGATTGGTAAACCAGATATTAACTGACTTTATGATCTAACTGACTTCCTGTACGTAAGCGACCGACCATTAGACATCCCATTCTCTACAAATTGTTCGCACACATTTGAAGTTTGCCGCATCAAAAGATTCAGAATTTTAGTCTAACGTGACTGTGGCATCTGATTTTTTTTTTTTTTTTTTTTTTTTTTTTTTTTTTTTTTTGGAAAAAGTGTTCGGATAATTGGATGTTCGGATAATTGGGGTTCGGATAAATGGAGTTCTACTGTATTTACCAGCAGACTTACTTAAATTATTTAAGTTAAGTTACAGTTCTAGTTGGTAGATAGTTTAGTTATACCCCTAGCAGAGCTATTAACCTTAACAGTGGAGGATCTTTTGAGGAGCCTGTAGGAACTTAGAGTAATACATTACTATCTTCTCTAGGAGCTTATACAGCTTGATCCTACCTTTGATGTCCATACACTCTTACTCTTTTTCAGAGAAGGGGGTATTACTTATAAGACCAGTATTTTATCTGGCACTATCCTGGTATCACCTGATACAACTTTGTGTCCAGGATACTTTATAATTTCAATAACAAGCAACCCTCTCGTGACAGGAGTCTCTAACCTTTCTCACACATCAGAGTCGAGTGACGCTTTGGAAATTTGTTGTTGTTGTTGTTGCGTACACCTAGGTCTCTCAGCGATTATGTCTTCTAAGAATGTCTTCCACTAATGTCTTCCAGGAGTGACTTCCAGAAATGTTTTCTAGGAGTGACTTCCAGAAACTAGGGAGAGATACAATTTTGCATCCTCTGCCCTCCCCATCTTTGTCTCTTCATGTGAAAGTCACGGAGCTTTGCCATCCCTCTCTTTCTTTTTCTGTCACTATATCCCGGTAAGCCAGTCACTTAATGAACAGTCACTCAATGAACAGTCACTTAATGAACAGTCACTCAATGAACAGTCACTTAATGAACAGTCACTTAATGAACAGTAACTTAATGAACAGTCACTTAATGAACAGTCACTTAATGAACAGTCACTCAATGAACAGTCACTTAATGAACAGTCACTTAATGAACAGTCACTTAATGAACAGTCACTTAATGAACAGTCACTCAATGAACAGTCACTCAATGAACAGTCACTCAATGAACAGTCACTTAATGAACAGTCACTTAATGAACAGTCACTTAATGAACAGTCACTTAATGAACAGTCACTCAATGAACAGTCACTTAATTAACAGTCACTTAATGAACAGTCACTTAATGAACAGTCACTTAATTAACAGTCACTTAATTAACAGTCACTTAATGAACAGTCACTTAATGAATATAAGAAATTATGCTACACGAGATGAATGAAGATGTTCAAGCGACTGAGAAAATAGTGTTAAGTCAGAATGTTAATAGACAAACATTCAGTCAATCTGAAATGAAGACAGACCATAAATATTGACACCCCTACATCATCATCAATGTTCTACTTCGCTCTTTCGGGAGCATGGAGCCGATGGCCCATTTCAAGGAAGCCAAAATACGAATGACTCATGGCTTTCACGGCGGTGGTTTATGTAGCAGTTTGTTTACACGATGAGGTTGCCAACCTCATGCACAACCTTACGTACAAACAAATATTTATACACCTCAATATACAAAATTTACTAACCCCTTATGGACAGCTATTGTAAATCAGTTTCTTCTAACGAATTCATCTAAGCCCTTGCTTAGTTTCAATCGTCTTCCACTGTTATTGGCTAGTGAAAAATTGTTTAATTTACAAAATCATAGACTAAAATATAATAGGAGATTTTCTTGCAACGTGTGAATGATTTTTGAATGTTAGAGTTGTTTTTTTTTTCTGTAAATAAAGGCTTCTTAAGCTTTAACACTTTTGATCATTGAGATCGTTTTAGGAAAAAAACAAAACTTAGAAAGAACGTGTTTTCTATTCGTATGAAGTGGATAGAAAAAAGTGAGTTATATTTTTAGTGTGCAGGATATATCCCATCTTTCAACTCTATCTTCCCTGTTCTTCATGCTAGACTGTTCCCGAATGTGGGTGTTTTTAAAGCTGGTGCTTTTAAAGCCGTAAGTGAGGTGTATATCAAGCTTGACGGGGATGTTTGCAAATTCCACTCATCATTAAAACGATGCCTGAAATTGAGCAATATTTTTCCATTCAAGGGGTAATGTTTATTTAGCGTCCCCATTCTTACTACGACTGAGTTAAAATAACTTGCTACCAAGCAATACCGCCCCAGCAGGAAGTTTTAAGATAGACAAGCTAGATAATCTAGCAAGAAAAAGCAAGAGTTGACACCAGGGAGTGACGTTAAATCTTGATCCGAGGTTAGTGATAAGAAAGAAATGTAGTGGGTCATTAAGAAATAATGCCCACTCCTACATACTGGATTGTTTAGAAATAGTGACAATGTAAACAACGCAACTGAAGAGGAAAATGAACAATAATGACAGGATAGAGGAAGTCAAAAGGAAGGTTGCAAAAAGACAGGAAGAAAAAAAGCCAATGATCGAAAATCGACACGTCATATAATGTTCCATTTGATAGTCCCATAAACGAAAAGTCACGCACTCAAACGGACCTGTGTGCGCTGCAGTTAAATTGTTTCCAATGTAGTATGTATAAGCGCCGAATGAGTGATGGCTTAACAATAGCTGACAAATCACAATTTTCACCGCTATACCAGACTATGAGTTACGACTGCTCTCAAGAAGCGGCATTAATTACAGTCACTTTCTATATCTCTGTATATTGTAAGAACACACGTGGATCAAAATGGAGGCAATATGTACACTTATTATTATGTTACGATGGAAATGGTTGGCTCTAAAACAGAAATGCATACATCCTGCCCCTCACAATTTGTTTACTATGGGTTTATGTAAATTATCTTGTATAATAGAGGACAGAGAATTTTCTGTTGTCTATATATCATCGTTTTGTTAACGTTTTTTGTTTGTTTGTTTTTCATCAACAACCAGAAAGCTACAAACCTTTATGAATGAGTGCTTGCATAGAGTAGAAGGATTGAGGTGGTATGTCAAGAATCACCAATGTGGAACTGATGACAAGAACCAGACAAGTGCCAGTGGAACACGAAATGAGAAGAAGACGCTGGCGATGGATAGGACAGACACTGGGGAAATCTGTTGATAGCATCACAAGGTATGCCTTATTCTGGAATCCCAAGGTAAAAGATAGGGAACCCATAGACCACATATAGCTGAGAAAAAGGGACAAACATGAAGGGGATGAAGAAGCCATGAAAAGAACTTGACCTGATGGCACTGGACAGGAAGTGTTGTCATAAGTTTGTTAAATGTATGTAGTCCTTGGGGAGATGAAGGGTGAAGATGATGATAACGATAAGAATGATGATGATATATCATCTTGATTGACCATGACCTTGGTGATAGTCATGCTGAATGTTGGTGTAAACTGCGTCAAAGAGTGAAAAACAAAATTGCAGTAACAGAGACCGATGAACTTGTAGGATGGCTGACTTAAAGAGAACATAGACAACTTCTGGACATTTGTTTATCACAAGTTTCATGTTATCAGTCGTGTTCAGTCGGTACAGATTAGACCCAGTTCTCTTGGGGACACCTCTGCTTTGTCTCCAGATTGGCTTTGTGGGGCGCGGGAAATTCTCAAAAGGTTCATCAGTTTCGATTTTTGCAGATGTATGCGTGGGTGAACATTAAACATGACTAATTTAGTTAGAGAGAGGAGCCCCGTGGGTACACAGATAGGAAGAGACAAATAATAGACTAATATTTGCCCTAGAGATGCGTACTTAATTTACGATTTTTACCACTTCCCGCATTAAGAATTCTTGTATCCCTCAGTCACATTAGTCCTATCGTTTCCCCACCAAAGTTGCAATTTTTTTTCCCATGTACCATTTTCCGGAATGGGAATTATTTTGTGCGCCTGTTGAAACAATGCGCATTTTCTTTTAGATATATATGTATTAACAACTAATAAGGTATTGAATAAGTTTTACAAATTAACGGTACACAGGAAATACGGGACGTTTCGGGTTTCACCATTCGTCAGCCACAGTTACAAACAGGCAACAAGGACAAGACATATAGACGAGTAAAAGAAAAATACTATAGACAATGGAAACACATAATATATATTAGCAATAATAAAGCTCAGAAACTACAAAACCGAAAAGAATTAATCAATACATGAAATTTAAAAATCAAAGAAATCAAAAGCAGAAAATTGAATTAACAAACAAGAAGTCCTGTTATAAACTCTCCGCTGAAAGAACCAGGGACGCTATGAACACTAGTCCGAATGGCGTCAAATAGCATGGCTGTAGTAAAGTTTCTTGCTTTGTAAAGTTACTACATTTACTGAATTTTTTAAAAATCCTTAATAATGACGGATGTTTAATTTAAGATGCCATTTTCTTGAATGTTGACCATTAGTAAATCGAGTGAGTATAAATATGTATTTTGTATATTTATGAATGGAGTTCGTTACATTTACAGTTACTCCTCCGAGTTAGTCGCTCAAGTTTATATGTCCTTAAAAATGTTTTGGAAACGGGGCAATAGAAATTTATTATGAGTTTGTGTGTGTGTTTTTTAATGGGTACCAAGAAAAAAAAACATACGTACATTTACAAAATTCACTTCTCCATCATGCCATTTTTGACGCGTAACTCCATAGCTTTATAACCAATACAGGCAGTTGGAAATCGTAAGGAGTAGGCACAATTTAAAAATTAGAAACCTACCTACCACAAAAGTATTTATAGAATGTGTGATTCCTATGTACACACATTGGGATTCTCGCTGGTGCTACGGAGATCGTGCACTGTAATGAGATCCTCCTTGTGTGATCTAAAGGAGGAGATCGGAGCACTGACGAAGTTGTCCGTGTGCAATGAAGATAGTCCTTAAAACCCAAATCCAACCATAACCAATACATCCAGATACACGACTATAGAAGAATTAATGCCGTAGACAATGCAGTAGAAAAAACACAACATAATTATTTCTGGCCATGTTTTGACTGGTGACTTACTCGTAACACATGTATTACCTCATGCTGAACGTAGTGTGACATTATCATCACCATTATCATCACCATTGTCATCACCATTATCATCACCATTATTACCGTTTTCATTGTGTTACGCACAGATTCTTTTGTAGGCAATGAATATAGAGATATATATATATAGAAAGATATTTATTTATCTGTTAACACTTTTTGTTGAGAGTCAAAGGTACATAGCCCTTGATTTTGTTGATGGTACATTTTATTATGTCTGTTACTTCTCTTGGGTCTTATATGGATACTTAGATTTAAGTCGGCCCATCTTGAGTTGAACTCTGGGGGTCACGCGTTTCTGCGCATGTGTCGAATAAGGGTTGTCGAGAGAGACTTCCGTGATGATGGGCGGATCCTGATCGCTGTACGGACAGAAGTCCGAAGATTTGTTCTTTGCTGTGAAATTCTGGGGGAAGGTAACATCGTCTGTGTGACTATTATGTCTATGTTCCTCCCCAGAATATGTTCTTAGCGCCAAAGGAAGGTGGGTGCTATTTTTCTAGTGTTTTTGTAGGATGATAAGGTAAAGAGAGACAGTTACTGTACCTTTTCAAATGCCTAGATCTGCAGCCATGTTATGGTCTGCACATGTATATGATTGACTATTTTCGAGACGACATTTTGCCAGCAGCACCATTATTCGTATGATATACATTGCATTATTATGCATATAATCTACACAACATTATTGATATGATGGACAGCGCCCTTTACTTATGCTTTATTATGCAGCTTCGGAGTGAGCGAAGCTCATCGAAGTTAGGAGCCATTTTTGGATCTCACCTTTGCCTAAGCGGATCATCGTTCGGAGAACAGGGATACCTTACTATCTGATGATGATACAGAGATGCCTACTATTGTAAGCCACTACTGGTGGTTTTGAGATTGTCGTCATAAAAGCCTACTAATTTACGGCTTGTAATTCTTCGTCAGAAGAGGTTCTGTCAGGGAGCCATTGATGATAAATATTTGAGAACATTAACTGACGTGATCAGTCAGTTAGGCTGGAAAGTAAATACAACTAGAACCCAGAGGGACTAGCTACTAACGTTCTATTATATTCACATTCTTTACGAATGTATCTTTGATGTCGTAAACCATTGTCAAGCATGTGATGTTGTTGCCAACCTGTTCCAGTGGCTGTAGCTGTGTTGTCAGAGTGTGCGTCCCATTAAACTGTATGAAACTGTTAACAGTAGTTCCAGCCGTCATTGACTTCTAGATACGAGTGTATGAGTGCATTGTTACCTATCAACTCTACAGAACAGTACACCCATTCGCGTAACTCACACATGTACTCTCACTCGATATAAACACTGTCCCGTGCCAGGGCCTCAATACTTTGTGGACAAGGTGACCGGTATATCCAACACTGTGTCGGTTCGAGTTGACCATCAACCTTCATCAAGATGACTAGTACACACAAACTACATGCACCACAGTCACCCTTGTCAATGTAATATGCCAGTGTGACGCCTTTGCATTTACAGTTTACATTCTACATTTATCAGTGTGGTGGCTTCATGTACACAGCATTCTTCAATGATAAGAAAATATACCCTTATCAATGTGGCGGCCAGATTTCTGGGTCTAACCTTCGCAGTGTAGCTAGTTAGAAGTCAACTACTGATTGTTTCCTGACGCCTGATACGACACACGAACACCAGCAGTACAAGTCTTCAGTCGATGTCAGCATTTTTTGTCACGTGACCTGTCCTGTCAAGCGAATGCTATAATTAGGTCAGACGTTGTTTACATCGAACAGACAGTCTACACATCAGTATTTAATCACATATTTAACTGTGTTAGCAAGAAGTACAGTGCAACTGAAGTGAGAATTCCTACTTGTTATAGTTATAGAAACTGTCAACGGTGGATTTTCCTGCACTGCTCTAGGTTGTGTTGAACTTTACAATATTAAGAATTAATTATTTATTAAGTTACAGTTCATGATATTGAAAACTGTACCATTATATTGTAACAACTGAGCCTTCTTTGCAAAACATTCTACTGTATGCTATATGTATTTATGTTTATATGTTTACATGTGATATTGTTGTGTATATTTCTGCGGGTAGGTTGGGCAGGTGACTAATATAGGGATACCACGTCATAGAGGTCCTATATTAGTGTTCTATAGGTGCAATTTTCTTGATTGAAAATTTGCTTGCAACTTTTGTTGCTATTTTTGTTAGCTGTGACGAGCTATCGTTGTTTTTGTAATATTTTTCTGTTTTTCAGTTTTGTTTTGATTTGTTTGTATTTGTAGGTCTTATCTTTCCTTTCATTTAGTTGTATACAACATTTATATTTATACACTGTGACGTCATTTGTTTTGTTTATTTCCTCGCAGTTGTCATCACAGGTTCTGTGATAATTTTCTTTAGTTTCCTATTTGATTTATTTGATTCCTGCGAATGTTTTCATATTGTCTTTTATGATTGTTTTTTGTTTATGTTGTTGGTTGACATATGTTATTGTGTTGTTGGTTGACATATGCTATTATGTTGTTGGTTGACATATGCTATTTATGATACACTATTAGCTGTGTATTGCACTTGTGGTATAGAATCAACTGGTGGTGGATTATTATTATTATTATACAGTTGATTATACAAGACCTTATTAATTATTTATTAAAATACAGTTTAAGGCTTGTCTCCAACAGAGATTGGGATAAAGTGAGCTGTTTATTCAAGTTTATTAAAAACTTTTTTCCATTTACTTTGAAATAGATTGCATTATTATTTCAGGTAACTAGTCTCATATTGTTAGACATTATGTCGACTTTAGACTACTTTATTGAGCAAGGGAAAGACCTTAAAGTACCTCCTGAGGAGTTGAGAGTTTTTGCTACGACTGAGTATACCAAAGCACTGAAGTCGGAAGAAAAGAGACAGAAAATGGAAAATGAGAGACAGAAAATGGAAAATGAAAGACAGAAAATAGAAGCTGAACAAAAGAAAATAGATGCTGAGAATATAAGATTGCAGATGCAGGCAGATGATAGGAAATTTATGTTGGAAATGGAAAAACAAAAATTAGAAAAACAAGCTGAGGAGAAAAGATTAGACAGAGAATTTGAGGAAAAAAAGTTGCAAATGCAGCTAGACAAAGAGGCTGAGGCTGAAAATAAAAGACTAGAGGCTGAGGAGAGAAAAGCAAAGATGGAACATGAACAGAAACTCTTAGCTTTTGAGATAGAGAAATTGAAATTGACAAATGTGAGTGGTGTTAATCAGTCATCTAGCACTAATGGAAAACCTTCTACTTATAAGGTCAAGCTACCAGCGTTCAATCCTTCCAGTGACGACATAACATTCTTCTTCTTCTTCTTCTTCTTCTTCTTCCATCCTTAGCCGACGACCGACCAAGCAGTCTGTGGCCATTATGTTTTGCGGCGTCTTAGGGCAACAATAAATTATCCCTTGTTCCGTTACGCCTAGAGGCGTTTATTGGTACAACAGAATATTTATTGTTGTTTCCGTAATCAATGTGACTAGCAAGCGGGTGATCAATCCGCTGTGCCCGAACTTGCCCTCGTGAGTACTCTCGTTCTGCCGCTATAAAACCACTACGCTACCGAGACGTCAGTCCAGCCAAAATTTTCTCGGGACCGAAGGTCCGCGAAAAAGAGCAATCTGGTACGGGCACAGCACCCTTCACTGCCTCCGCTATGCTGGGAGGACCCGGCAACCGGGAACACACACAGCCTTGAGAGGACAAAGATCGCCTGAGGCGATTTCCCGAAGTTACTGATCCAATTTGCCGACTTCCCTTACCTACATTGTTCTATCGACTAGAGGCTGTGCACCTCGGAGACCTGCTGCGGATATGGGTACGGCCTGGCACGAAATTTACACCGTCTCCGTGGGGTTTCAAGGGCCGACGGGAGCGCACCGGACACCGCAAGAGCAGCGGTGCTTTACGGGGCCGCGGTCCCTATCTCCGGGCAAGCCGATTCCAGGGATGTGGCTCCTTACAAAGAAAAGAGAACTCTTACCGGGGCTCCCGCCGACGTCCCCCACTTACATAACATTCTGGCTGGATAGATTTGAACGTTCTTGTCGAACTCATAATGTGTATAAATCACAATATGCTAATCAGTTATCAGAGAATTTGAAAGGTGATTCTCTTACTAGTTTAAGCTTGGTAGAAGAGGCTGATAGGGATAATTATGATGTTATTAGAGCAGCCTTGATAAAAAAATATCAATTGACAGAGGAAGGTTACCGTCTTTTGTTTAAGACAATGGTACCTGAAACAGGGGTAGAATTCTCAGAATCCATTGCAAAAGCACGTCTTACATTTACACGATGGATTGAGCTATCCAAAACAGAAAAAACATATGAAGCACTTATGGACTTGTTGCTTAAAGACAAGATCATGTCTTGTGTAACACACCAAGACCCTACTCCACCTCCATGTGGTGGTCATGGAAACAGGCTGCATTACTGCAGTCTGGCTGAGAGAATAGGGATCGCAGAGGGAAGGCAAACCCGGTCCCAAAAATGCCGTGCTGAAGTCGGATGTGTCGACCGAAAGGTGCAGATATCACAGCTCCGGCGTAAACAGACACAACGCAACCACCGTCCTTTTCAGGACGAACGAGGGAAGGAAGGAAAGAATGTCTTGTATAAATAAACCATTCCTTGAATTCCTACATGAGCGTAAACCCAAAACACTAAAACAAATGGAAGAATATTGTTGCCAATATGTCACTGCACATCCTGACGTAACTTTTAGCAACACTAAGATTAAGGAGATTATGCCAGTTGCTTCAGCAACACCATACAATCCTAATTACTCACACAAATTTCAAGGAGCTCAAAATAGGTTTGATAAAAAGGGTAACTGGAATAAGTATCAAGACCAAGGTAACCAATCATATCAGGGTTCTTCTTCGAAGAACTGGAGACTAGCTGACAGCCCTAGATACAGGGGTTGTCAAAACTATAGACATTTCCGCAGGGGAAGTCATTATAGGAACTATCCAAGTCATCCAACATGGAGACAACAAAACCAAACTTACAGAGATTCTCATTATAATGAGCATGATATAATTGTAACCATGAAAACTATGACTCAAACCCAAATAGGGGTTACAATAGAGGAAACAATAATAATTATAGAGGCAATAATAATCGAGGTAGATCACAATAAAAAAGACATAAATCACATTACCAGACAAACTCTGCACAGCAAGAGCCCCATGAAGCACATAATCAGATTAATGATAATAAAGTCTCTAATAATATGGCATGTTCTGCTTTTGATTTTGGGAGAGCATCTCAATGCCCCCAATGCAAAACATTATTCGAATCAACTACGGTGTCTACTTTAAGTTGTTGTCACCCTCTTCCCGCTCTTCCTGCGTCAGTCGCGCATGATGGAAGAGGTTCTCTTGTCTTGCATAAAGGTCTAGTAAATGATACTCCAGTCTCAGTTCTTTTTTATTCTGGATGCACCACCATTGGTGTTAGGCAGTCACTCGTAGATCCTTCCCGTGCCACAGGCAAAGTAGTCAAATGTGTAACATTCGGCGGCACTTTGGAGAAGTACTCTACTGCTATCATTAAGATTGCTACTCCTTTCTTTACGGGAGATGTGCACGCATGTCTTCTGCCGAATCCGATCGCTGATCTTATCATCGGTCGTATTCACGGAGTCAAAGAATGCACTCCGCAACAAATTGCTGTTTGGGAAAATCAAAATTTGCAAACTGCTAATGCAGTAGTCACAAGAGCTCAAGCTCTTAATATGCCTCAAACTTCATCTATTGAAGATAATGGAGCGCATAACCAAGATGATTCCTTGGTAATTTCTCGTGACTCGTTTATAAAACAGCAAGAAGATGATCCCTCCTTAAAGAAATTCTTCACTCTTGCAACAAAAGGTGATCCAAATAAAGATACAAACCGTAAATCTTGGATTACAATGAAGAATGGCATACTTGTACGTTTCGTTCACGACTCCACTAAGTCCATGCAGTCTCAGATTCTTGTACCCAAGAATATGAGAATTAAAATTTTGCAGTACGCTCATGACTCTCAGTGTGCTGGACATATGGGTGTTTCCCGTACTAAGTCAAGAGTTCTTGCGGCTTTCTTTTGGCCTTTCGTAAACAAAGACATACGGATTTATTGTCGATCTTGCAAAGTATGTCAAGAAGTCAAATCTAAAGGTCCACGCCATGCTGCACCTATTCAGGCTGCAGATATTCCTATTCGGCCGTTTCAGAAAATGGCAATAGACATTATTGGTCCGTTTAAGATCAAGTCTGCCAGAGGACATCAGTTTATCTTAACGTGTGTTGACATGTGCACACGGTAGCCAGAGGCTATTCCTCTGAAGAGCATTTCTACTGCTGATATTGCAGACGCTCTTTTGCTCATATTTTCTCGTCTGGGATTCCCCGGAGAAATATTATCAGACCATGGCACCCAACTAGTATCGGATACCATGTCTCAAGTAATGTCTATTCTGCAGATAGAAAGATCTTTGAGTAGTATCTATCACCCAATGTCTAATGGGATGGTCGAACGCCTAAATAGAACACTCAAAAACTTACTTGGAAAGATAACTGAGGATCATCCTCAAGATTGGGACAGGGTTTTACCCGCGGCCCTCTTTGCTTACAGAGAGGTCCCCAATGAACATACAGGATTTTCTCCCTTTGAACTTTTCTTTGGCGCGCGACCGCGCGGCCCTATGTCTTTGCTTCATGATCTTATAACCGTTGATAATATTAACGATGACACAAAATCTTCTTACGAATATGTCATCGCGCTTAGACACAAGATTATCGAAGCATGCAAATTAGCAACTTCTTCTTCTGAATTTGCTAAAAAGAAGGCAAGGCAATTTGCCAATAAGAAGAGACGCTTACGACAACTTTGTCCTGGTTACAAAGCATTTGTTTTGCTACCTTGTAGGGAAAACAGACTTCTTATCTCATGGAAAGGTCCGTACGATATAATATCGAAAATTTCCGATGTTGACTATATTGTCGATATTGACGGGAAGCATAAAACCTTCCACATCAACATGCTTACGGAATTCCATGAACGTCCAGATTGGACTACCTAATACGTCTAACTCTACAATAGTTCTTTTCTATATCAAAATAGGTACACATTTGTAATATATGATATATTGATTGTATCACCACTTAGCGGTTCATTAATGTATATTTACCGCTGGTCCTTTGATGATTTTTTCTTCCTTGTTAATCATGAACTCATAGTACCTAATATGGAATTATTGTATGAATTATTGTATGGATTTTGATATTGCCAGTATTGTAATATAAGTTGGTGACACCTCTCTGGAAATATTTATACTTAGAGAAATACTTTCTCTGAGATGTTGAGATATATTCTCACTTGTCGATCTATTCGTCGACTTAGCCTATTTGGCATTATATAAATTACTGATATTTCTCATCTGCGCATTATTCGTGCGTTGTGAGCCTATTGTATGTTGCTCTTAGATGAAAAAAAAAATGATTTTCATTTTTTTCCCGGGGGGTGTGGTAGTCTGTTACGCACAGATTCTTTTGTAGGCAATGAATATATATATATATATATATATATATATATTATATATATATATATATATATATATATATATATATATATATATATATATATATATATATATATATATATATATATATATATATATAAATATATATATATATATATATATATATATATATATATATATATATATATATATATATATAAATTATATATATATATATATATATAATATATATATATATATATATATATAATATAATATATATATATATATATATATATATATAGAAAGATATTTATTTATCTGTTAACACTTTTTGTTGAGAGTCAAAGGTACATAACCCTTGATTTTGTTGATGGTACATTTTATTATGTCTGTTACTTCTTTGGGTCTTATATGGATACTTAGATTTACGTCGGCCCATCTTGAGTTGAACTCTGGGGGTCACGCGTTTCTGCGCATGTGTCGAATAAGGGTTGTCGAGAGAGACTTCCGTGATGATGGGCGGATCCTGATCGCTGTACGGACAGAAGTCCGAAGATTTGTTCTTTGCTGTGAAATTCTGGGGGAAGGTGACATCGTCTGTGTGACTATTATGTCTATGTTCCTCCCCAGAATATATTCTTAGCGCTAAAGGAAGGCGGGTGCTATTTTTCTAGTGTTTTTGTAGGATGATAAGGTAAAGAGAGACAGTTACTGTACCTTTTCAAATGCCTAGATCTGCAGCCATGTTATGGTCTGCACATGTATATGATTGACTATTTTCGAGACGACATTTTGCCAGCAGCACCATTATTCGTATGATATACATTGCATTATTATGCATATAATCTACACAGCATTATTGATATGATGGACAGCGCCCTTTACTTATGCTTTATTATGCAGCTTCGGAGTGAGCGAAGCTCATCGAAGTTAGGAGCCATTTTTGGATCTCGCCTTTGCCTAAGTGGATCATCGTTCGGAGAACAGGGATACCTTACTATCTGATGATGATACAGAGATGTCTACTATTGTAAGCCACTACTGGTGGTTTTGAGATTGTCGTCATAAAAGCCTACTAATTTACGGCTTGTAATTCTTCGTCAGAAGAGGTTCTGTCAGGGAGCCATTGATGATAAATATTTGAGAACATTAACTGACGTGATCAGTCAGTTAGGCTGGAAAGTAAATACAACTAGAACCCAGAGGGACTAGCTACTAACGTTCTATTATATTCACATTCTTTACGAATGTATCTTTGATGTCGTAAACCATTGTCAAGCATGTGATGTTGTTGCCAACCTGTTCCAGTGGCTGTAGCTGTGTTGTCAGAGTGTGCGTCCCATTAAACTGTATGAAACTGTTAACAGTAGTTCCAGCCGTCATTGACTTCTAGATACGAGTGTATGAGTGCATTGTTACCTATCAACTCTACAGAACAGTACACCCATTCGCGTAACTCACACATGTACTCTCACTCGATATAAACACTGTCCCTTGCCAGGGCCTCAATACTTTGTGGACAAGGTGACCGGTATATCCAACACTGTGTCGGTTCGAGTTGACCATCCACCTTCATCAAGATGACTAGTACACACAAACTACATGCACCACAGTCACCCTTGTCAATGTAATGTGCCAGTGTGACGCCTTTGCATTTACAGTTTACATTCTACATTTATCAGTGTGGTGGCTTCATGTACACAGCATTCTTCAATGATAAGAAAATATACCCTTATCACATTGTCATCATGTTTGCTTTCTGCTCCTTATGGATCATGGCGCCACCACTACGAGCGGTCTTCAACAGGAAGCCCGTACTATTGTATTTATGTGCGATTACATCGATGGTTTCTGAAACAATTTGTTTTACATGATGAAGTTACGGACCTAATGCAAACATTGTATATACCAAAACAAGATATAGAAAAAGGATGTTATGTCAATCAATGAGAGAGCGATGGAGAGAGAGAGAGAGAGAGAGAGAGAGAGAGAGAGAGAGAGAGAGAGAGAGAGAGAGAGAGAGAAAGAGATAGTGAGTGAGTTACATGAGCAATAGAAACATCATTTGACACAATTTTTTTTTCAATTACACGACGTACTTTTCTGTGTGGTCAGTTGTTGACCATGTAACTGCCCCGTATACCAGACATTAGACTCAACAATCCAATACATACATACACACAAATTCAATGAGTACAGTGTTATAAATCTGGCGGACTGTTGAGGACAAATGGCATTTACCGATAACTTTGTTATAAGGAGTCGTCCACATTTGACATCACGCAGTGAGGAAAGGGGGGGGGGAGGGGGGGGGGTCAACATTTTCTGACGTTGTGAGACGACAGGGAGAGGCGTTGCAAAAATGTGTCATCACACAAAAATATAAGAGTCATACTCATTTCTTACGTAAATTATATTTCAACTTTTATCCGCATTTTTTAAGGTTTTATCCGCAATAGATAAAAACTCCCTCGTGGACGACTGATATTCCCTATGAATATCTTTCAATTTCTGTGTGTGTCAAAACTTAATAAAAATTGGCAAAATAACCCCCCCCCCCCCCCCCCCCAACCAGTCTTCTAAATGTGCTGCACATGCTGATTGGTTAACAAGTTAGCTTTAGCTCTTTCCCGTCGTTATTTTGAGTACCACGACAAGCATGGGAAACTAAGAGCCGGGGATCCAGACCTCTAGGACGACCCAGAGTCCGCTGGGAGGATAACATTAGACAATCTTTGAAGGACCGAGGACTAGAATGGAACCAGGCCAGGAAGAAGACAGCCGATAGGATAGTATGGCGCTCTCTCTCTCTACCAAACTTATACACCTCACGGTAGAAGAGGAACGACTAAGTAAGTAAGTAATATTTACTAGTTAATATTATAATCTCAGCTGAAATATCGGGTAGATTAAAAAAAAATATTAACAGGTTATCAGAATCGCAACAATGGTCTGATGAGATCAAAGAAATCAGATGGAGATCAAAAGAGGTCACGTCCAACAGGAAAATCAGAATCAGTTCACATGTCAAATCAGTCCTGTTGTATGGCTATGAGCATGGAGATCAACGAAAACAACAACCAAAAAGCTTCAGACTTTCACAATTTGGTTAACAAAAACATGTAGTCTCATAGAAAATACTGCCGTAGGGGAGACTTCACTATACTAGATCAATTAACCAACTCCTCTTTTCGCTGCCTTTGCCTGTCCTGACCCAAGAGCACAGTCGGATATCCATTTACAGATGATAGAGTGTAGCGTGATGCAACCGTCGTTCCAACTCTCTTCTGGGATTTAATTTTAGTCAGCATTTTGGTTTCTGCAACAATTTTCAGATTGAGTTTATGTCTGACACTATTCACGGGAATAATAATCCAGGACTGTGAACCCCGACTAACAGATCGGGCCCTGTATATAGAACCAATTTTCTGATGCAAGACAGACGCGATGAGTCATAGATCTAGAATTATCTCCCAAAAACCGCATCTACCCCACTTCGACGTAATCTCATGACTGCCACATAAATTAAAATCGAAGCCAATCGTAAGAACTTCCCGTTAAATATCATAACATTATCTTAACATCTGACGAACCGTAACACTACCAATCCACGAGCGACGAAGAGTTATTCCCTACCAGAAGAAAGCTTACCTTAGCCGCGAGAGGCCTGCGCTCTAACCAAGTACGCTCTCATAAATAGGCGCTTGCCTAAAATAGAAGGATTGTAGTGGTATGATGTCACGAAATGGCTTAAGTCTTAATTGGAACAATATATATCATCTCTGAAGCCGTGTCGATATCTGCTTTGATGGCCTCTGCTGGAATGCCATCACGTCCAGACGCTTTTCCATCTCTTAGACGCTTTATGGCTTTCTTTATTTCTTCCTTCGATGGTCTTTCACCGTTAATTTGAAAATCTTCTTTTGCTGGCTGGGTGTCCCGGGATGAGGAGGGGAGGGGGAGGGGGGAGGGGGTTTGTGGAGCTGGTCTATTGAGAAGGTCCTCAAAATATTCTGTCCACCTCTTCATTTGGTCTTGTATATTGCTGAGCAGTTTTCCATTCTTGTCTTTTATGAGGCAACATGTTTGCTTGTATTTCTCTGTTAGCTTCTTAGTGCTGTTATAGTTCTCTCATATTTCCTTTGGCTGCAGCATCTTCTGCCTCTCTTGCAAACTCCTCAATATACTTCCTCTTGTCTCTTTTGATACTTCTTTTTACTTCTTTGTTTGCTTATGTGTACACTTCTTGAGCCTTGGCTTTGGAACTTCTGGTTTTGCTTGTGTTTAAATCTGCTTTCTTGTTTCTTTTGTCTTTTATTTTATTAATGATTTCTGTTGTTATCGATGCTTTTTGTTCCCTTTTCACCAGTATTTCTTCACATGTCTCATTTCATACAGTTTTGATTTGCTGCCAATAGTCTTCTGTAATCTCTACATCTTCCAGCTGTTGGAGCACTTGGAATTTGTTGGATATTGTGACCACAGATTTGTCTCTTGTTTCTTGAATAAAGAGACAAGACACCAGTTTTGAGGAAAGTCTGAGAAGAAAGATTAAGATGAGAATTAAAGTGACTGTGGAGGGTGAGACTTATAGCTTCAAGGGTGAGAACCTAGACTGACTCTCACTCGCTACTTGTGACTTGTTTTTATCGCTACATTCTCACCACCTCTTGTTCCGCTGAGATAAGCTTACCTTAGCCGCGAGAGGCCTGCGCTCTAACCAAGGACGCTCTCATAAATAGGCGCTTGCCTAAAATATAAGGATTGTAGTAGTATGATGTCACGAAATGGCTTAATTAAGAGTCTGTCTGAATAAAGAGACAAAACACCAGTTTTGAGGAAAGTCTGAGATGAAAGATTAAGATGAGAATTAAAGTGACTGTGGAGGATGAGACTTATAGCTTCAAGGGTGAGAACCTAGGCTGACTCTCCCTCGCCACTTGTGACTTGTTTTTAAAGCTACAGTTTCACCACCTCTTGTTCAGGTGAGATAAGGTTTACTCTAATTACTAGCCACAGACTCAACTGTTCAGTTAAAGAATACAGGTACAGTATAGTGAAAGACAAACTGATCCAGTGCACATTTTATAGTTTATTAAACAAACAAAATCTTTACTACAGCGAAAAAGCAACAATAACGTGCGAGTTCGCAAAACCTGAAAAAGGAACAAATCAATAAATGACAATTATCAAATTACCACGCTCTCTTCCACATCTACACGAACACAACTAAGTTTAAAAAAGGGTGAGAACCTAGACTGACTCTCCCTCGCTACTTGTGACTTGTTTTTATCGCTACATTCTCACCACCTCTTGTTCTTGTATAACGGGCAAATATTACTTGATCTCTATGTAAAAGCCACCACCACCTGAATTCTACTATTAATAACTAAATACACTGTGGAGTCCCAAACACCACAAGACCACTCTCCACTAATTTTCACTGTCATGTTTAACCAGTCAGAGGATGACTTATTAACTAATCTGACTAAAATGTCTCAAAGGCGCTCCTGGCGGTGCTACACAACTAACTTATACACCACTAAATCATACTCCACTGAATTCTGCATAACTAACTCAGAGGCTCCCCTCTAAGTATTATCTATCTAACTCTACAGTTCCTGGAGAAAAATAACAACTAACTCCACTCTCTCCCCTCTACTTCAGTTCAGTGCCTTCCCGACGCTAACGTCTTCGCATGCGGATCAGATGCGTTACCCTTCGTCAGGTACCTCCTCCCGTTAGCATTTAGAGAGGTATGATCTCATTCTCTCCTCTACAGAATAACTGATGAAGGGGCCCTTGGTGACTATATATATTTGTGCCTCTGGCTGTAGATCTAGCTCTGATGATGGCACTCACATCTTCACTGTCGTGAAGTCGGATTCACAACACGTCATTTTTAACCCCAACGGCACGCCATACTTTATGACAGTATATCCTTGACGAACCAATGGAATCGCATCTTCATGCAGTGCTTACAAAACGTACTAGTCATAAGGGCGATCTCAGATCTGTGCAAACCAGTTGGATATGGAATTTAAATACCGCATTAAAAGCGAAGTACCGCCTGGAAGAGGTCACTAATGCAATAATAAGAATGTTGCTGTATACGTCTGTGCAAAGATTTCCACGGAAAGTAATGTAAGAAGGGAGAAATACCGAGTAGAATGCATCAAGAGATCAGGTTAGTCCATACTTTAGCTGTTTAGGCTACGCATAGAATAAGATGGACGTAGGAAAGTAAAAGACCATTATCGCAATAGAGAAAGAATAATCCACGTCGTAATTTAAGCCTAAGATGAAGGAAATCGGTTCAGGAATAACGAAGATATTTGAATTCATAGTTTTGCATAACCGAACAGCTGGACAAATGTGTGCCTGTATTTCGGAACGCAAAACATACATTAGCAGTAAGCCCCCTTTGTCGTCCGGCCTTGGCCTATATATAGGACGTGCCCTAAATGGAAATAGGCCAAAGTAAAAATTCAAATACAGCGAGATCACGAGTTCTGTCAGAGAGGGACTTCTTTGCCTTTTGCATCTGAGAGCAGACTGCGTGACCATTAACAGCTCGACTGTATGTACTTGAGGGTAAGAAAGAATGTATATATATATATAATTCTAGTTAATTAATTCACTTGTGCGTTAGGAAGTGTGTAGATGTGTTTTAAACTACTGTGTAATTTTTGGAGGCTAAACCAAGCTGTGTATATTTAAATACATTAAGAATGGAAGCAGAAAGGGTGTCCATGGTTTTAGAAAAGCATTTAAAGAATGTTTTCTTGATGAAATGGGGGACACACCAGGAACAAAGGAAAGGATGAAGGAATTGTATTACTGTATTGTTTAAGCTATTACTTAGTATTTGATACAAGACCTAATAATTGTATGGAGGCGGATCATGGACAAATGGCTCTAACTAAGGATTTGGAGAAAATTGTATTCACAGTGAACTGGATTGGGTTGTTACTGATATATTATGCCCTGTGCGTCTGCTTGCACACTGTCTAAAACTGTCTCTCATCCCCTACATCTGTAATAGTGGGATAGTGTTAGACAATATTGTGGTTAATCAAATATGTTTCAGGTTATATTCTGTCAACCAAGAGTACACTTTAAAGAGTCAGCCACTACTACAGGAACTAGTGGTGCGAGCGCCCTTGTTGTCTATACGGACAGTTACCCAGTATCACCAGCCTGGAGGAACATCATATGACTTTTCTTTCCATGGCAGGAGTGTGACAGACTTCGATACAACAGATAAGTGGCCAAACAAGGCTACTGTTCAGAGTATCCTGGTGACACCACTATATTAAAACACGATTCTAAGAAAGACACATCAAATGATGACTTTTTGTTGGGCATAGTTATAGCCAGTGATAACCTAAAATCAAATAACAGTGAAATAAAAGTGTTATAAAGATATAGATATTCTACAAACAGCGAGTTAAACCAAGAGAGAACTTTCTACAACTTTAGTGACTTTTGCTAATTTTGAACTATTTTCAAATGTTTTATTTATGTAAATGGTGTAATTTCAATTTGATTTCCTTGAAAGCATTTCAAACAGAAAAGAAAACCTTTAAAAATAAATTGTAAATATTTACCAGCAGACTTACCTAAATTATTTAAGTTAAGTTACAGTTCTTGTTGGTAGATAGTTTAGTTAATACCCCTAGCAGAGCTAATAATAATAATATTAACAGAGGAGGATCTGGAGAGGAGCAAGTAGGAACAGAGTAATCTATTACCATCTTCTCTAGGAACTTATACAGCTTGATCGTACCTTTGATATCTATACACCCTTACTCTTTTCAGAGAAGGGGGTATTACTTATAAGACCAGACTCTTATCTGGCACTATCCTGGTATGACCTGATACAATTTTGTGTCTAGGATATCTTATAATTTCAATAATAATCAACCCTCTCGGGACATTCACACAACGACGATTTAAACCGCTTCGGGTGTTGGCCTACTGCTTTATTGTGGCAGTATGTAAACAATACCAGGCAACGTAGCCTGTTCTGTATTGGGCCGTAGGAGTCAAGCGCTCTATATTCTAATTAATTCCACGCTGAGGTATACGTTTCCTTACGTCAGGAGAATTCCTAATGCCTCTCCGTCTTGCAGACGTAACAATGGGCGCCCGTTACTTTGCGCGCACCCAGTTTTTCAATTACACTGATTTCTCTTGCCTCCCTATCCTAGAAGGCAAAGTCCGTTGCAGGCTTAGGGTTACCTACAATGCCGTTAATTGGTGTAAAACTAAATAACAACTTATATACACCAATTCACAATAATAATAAATCAAACACATTAATAACCAAAGATTTACATACACCCCGCTTTCCCATACCATAATAAGAACTCCACTTAATAAAAGCCTTCATGCTCTACCCTATTTCCGCCCTCCGATCAGACTTAACAGCTCACCCCTTCCGCTCTCTTTCACAGACAACAGCTTGTCTCTTAAGCTTAACACAGCACGGGCTGACCTGATTGCTTCTGAGGCCAGCTCGTGACCTAGGCAGATACACGTCACAACACCGTTTCGCTGTATCCCGATAGTATAATTTACTAAATAATTCCCCAGCACTATTCTTATATTAAAGGCAGCCCATTGAAGGTTATCAAATTAGCACAAATATTTTTACACTCAACTGCATACACCATATATCATAATACTAAACACCCTTCATCACCCGTATCCTTCAGCAACTAACTTAAATACTCATGGCCACTTTAGTTAAACAAAACTCCCGAGTTCATCCACTATTATCTCCAAAGTTATCGTAACATAGTCTGGTACTCTTAATATATTTCACCGTACTACACCAGCCGTAGGTTCTAAATTCATATCGATATATACTAATTAATAATACAACCAAACATTTTACACAGAACTTCATTGGCTATACTTCTTTCAATACACTGGCAGACGTCATGTAATTGATGCCAAATTACTGACTAAAATTAAAATTAAATCCCAGAAGAAAGCTTACTCTGACTTGCTAAAATCCTTTAGCCTAAATTCCTACACGCCACTAATTTAGTCTACGCCCATACCCAGAGTTTCAGAATATCCACTAACCGGGCAGACTGAGTTTATGTCTGACACTATTCACGGGAATAATAATCCAGGACTGTGAACCCCGACTAACAGATCGGGCCCTGTATATAGAACCAATTTTCTGATGCAAGACAGACGCGATGAGTCATAGATCTAGAATTATCTCCCAAAAACCGCATCTACCCCACTTCGACGTAATCTCATGACTGCTACAGAAATTAAAATCGAAGCCAATCGTAAGAGCTTCCCGTTAAATATCATAACATTATCTTAATATCTGACGAACCGTAACACTACCAATCCACGAGCGACGAAGAGTTATTCCCTCTGCTGGAACGGGCAGGGAAGGGGGGAATCAAAGAATAAATTCTTCACGAAGCCCGCTGCCCGCTGGAAAATGTAAGCAATGTTACGTAAATTTATCTGATAAATTTACCAGGCAGTCCTTGTTCTGCAATCCCTATGGTTTCTCAAGCGGTGTGCCGCGGCACATTAGTGTGTCGTCGCGCCTATCAAAGTGTGCCGCAAGAGTTTTGTAAATTTACTGCATGAAATATATTTTTAATGATCACGTAATATAAAACTGATCTTACAACTTGAATTCATTCAATAATAATTGGAGTTATTAACTGCTCTGAACAAAAGTAGACATACTTCAAAATTTAATGATACAGTACAGCAAAAACGCAAAAGGCGCATAAATAAGGTTCAAAGGCCATGGACAAAGCATGGTACTTCCACTTCTTCTCTTCTTTGATCCTTAGCCGCCGACCGTCAAAGCAGTCAGTGGCCATTACGCCCGGTGGCATCTTGTAGGGCAACAACAAATTGATTTCACTTTGCTCGATCGGCGGCCATCCTTCGTACAGTGCAAGAACTCTGGTTCATTATTTGCATCTCAGCCTCCACAGTCCTCCGCCAAGTTGTTTTTGGTTGGCCTCTCTTTCGTTTTCCTTCAAGGGTCGAAAGCATAGCTGTTCTTGTGATGGCATCGGGGTCTCTTCTGAGGACATGGCCAACCCAGCTCCAGCGTCTGCCAGGTATGATGGTGTGCATGTCCTCTTGCTTGCTCCGAGTAAGCAGATCTTGGTTGGTGATGATATTCGGCCAAAAGATTCGGAGAATTTTTCTTAGGCATGTTGTGTAAAAAGAGGACAATTTCGACATTTCCTTCTCTGTAACTCTCCAGCTCTCCGCGCCATAGAGAAGCACAGAAAGCACACAGCTCTGATATAATCCTAATTTTGTGCTTGTGCTGTACTGAGAGGACTTCCAGATGTTGTTTAGACTAAAAAAGGCTGTTCTTGCTTTGTTCATTCTGTTGTTGATGTCTTTGCTTGCTCCGCCGTCTGGTGTTACTATGCATCCTAGGTATGTGAAGGCATCTGTCTGTTCCAGTTGCTGATTCCTTACTGATATGGGCTCAGGGTTGCTCACATTGAGCGTCATGACCTCTGTCTTCTTTAGGTTGATGTTCAAGCCCACCTGCTGGCTATACTTATTGAGTCTATCCGTTTTTTCTGGATGTGTTGATGTGAATGTGCTAGCAGTGCAATGTCATCTGCATATTCCAGATCTTCCAATGTAGAAAATGTAGTCCATCTTATTCCTCTTGGACTGCCCTCTGTTGTCTGGCGCATCATCCAGTCTATGACGGTTAAAAATAGAGTGGTTGATAAGGGGCATCCCTGTCGTACTCCTGTCTTCACTTTAAAGGTTAGGTTGCTCTGCCCTATGCTACACGTAAAGTTAGCATAAAGGCTTTTTATGATTGGCACTATGCAGCTTGGAATTCCATAAGCCCTCAGTATTTTCCATAAACTGTCCCTATGTATACTGTCAAAAACCTTTTCAAAATCAATGAAATTAATGTACAGCTGTCTTTGCCATTCTGAGCACTGCTCTATAATGTTCCTGATGGTAAATATATGATCTACACATCTTCTGTTCTTTCTAAATCCTGCTTGTTCTTTCCTCAGTTTGTGGTCTACTGCTTTTGAGATTCTCTGTATAATTATCCTGCCTAGTATTTTGCTGGGAACTGAGAGAAGAGTGATTCCTCTCCAATTATTGCAGTCTGCAAGATCTCCCTTCTTGGGCAATTTGACAATTATTCCTTTTCTCCACTCTGTTGGTGTTGTCCCTGTTTTCCAGACTTGTGCAAATAGTGGTTCTAATAGTTCTGCTGCTAGCTCTGGGTCTGTCTTAAATAGCTCTGCATTTAAGTTATCATGACCAGGAGCTTTTCCATTCTTTAACCCTTTGATTGCTGTGATGATTTCTTCTTTTCGTGGGATGTCTGTATTAACATCTAGATCATTTTCAGCCTCAGGAACATTCAATTGTGTCTCTGGTGGTTCCTTATTCAGAGTTTCTCTGAAATGCTCTGCCCATCTTGTTTCCTGTCCCTCTACTGTCGTGATGAGATTTCCGTGCTTATCTCTTACTAATGTAATATTGTTTGCACCTCGTTTTCCACTGATGATTTTAGTTATTTTGTATACTGTGCTTTGTTCATTTCTCAGTGCTGCCTCTTCTGCCTGTCTTGCAAGGTCATCCAGAAATGTCCTTTTGTTAGCACGGGTTTGATGTTTAACTTCCTTGTCCAGCTGACTGTACTGTTCACTATATATTGCCTTTAACCTGGGAGACTTAGCTTCTGTTTTCTTTCTTTTCATTTCCTTTCTCTTCGCTATGGTGTTTAGCGTATCTGGTGTTATCCAGTCTTGGCTCTTTCTTTCCTGGAATCCCAAGCATGACTTGCTGCTTTCCTTGTATATTGTTGAGATGGTGTTGAATCTCTGGTCAACATCATCGGTCTCTGTTCTTTCCTGGCTTTTGATAATCTCATATCTTCTCTTTACGTCGACCACGAAAGCTTTTCTGGTGAGGGGATCCTTCAGTTTCGTGATGTTGTATCTTTTCTGTTTGACTGCAACTGGTCCAGCAGCTCTGAGTTTCACTTTCAGTCTTGCTACTACTAGGTGATGATCACTTCATACATCTGCGCCTCTTCTTACTTTTACGTCTTGTAGCGCATGTCTCCATCTGCCATTGATCATTATGTGATCTATCTGGTTTTTGTCTCGTCCGTTTGGTGATTCCAATGTGTCGTAGATTTTTGATAGAGGAATTAAGACTTGGGTTGGTCCCTTCTGAATAGATTAGAATAAGCGATAGCAACAGTGAGAGATAATAATAGAAATAGATTTCCACGAGTGAGATGGAGAAATTAATAGAGGTTGTCCCTGAAATCGAGAATCTTCTCTCTCTCAGCCTATCTTCTACAACAGATCTAGAGGAGTCAGACAGTCTATTATAATATATATTAATATATATATATATATATCCACTCACATACACACACACACATAATTGACGACAGTTAGACGCACAGACGTGGAAAAACTATAACAATGGAATATAGATATGTTGGAACGAGCTGACCGACACGCGTGAATAAAGTTTATGTAAATTTTATTAACATAAGGAAAATTTACCACAACACATAAATGTTAATATCAAGCATAGAAAATACATATAAGGTAATGAATTACTACAAGTACAATAGACCCATAGGTGTAATCCTTTCCCTCTATGTAGAGCCCACGATCCCGTTAGAAGAAAAGTGATAGCCCCAAAGAGTCACAGATATATACGCTATGTTCTATAATTTCTCCTCTATAGTTTAAGAACAGAATTGATACCCTAATCTATCCTAAGAAGGAAAATGACATTAGCAACAATCTTTGCATAAATGAAATTACAAAACAATGGGTGCCTGAATATAAAAATGAAAAACAGAATCACTCGTTCTGCTTTCACTCTGTTCTTTCAGCAGGGGCCCCTGTCTCACTTTTCTTACCTAAAATCTTGCTGGTGTTCGCCGTCTGGCGCAAACTTTAGGACACCCACACCCTTTAATCTGTCTTTCTCTTGATGAAGCGGATCCCAGCTCTGCAGATTTTGGTTTCATATAATGTTCCGGGGAGCGTCCTCTTCATGCGTATATTTTTTCAGACTAAGGTTAGTGTCACTTGAATCAGTTCAGGTAAGAATTAGTTTTAAACGGGCTCAGTGTCAGAATCACGAGGTTTCCCTTACTTAGGAAAAATGGCAGGTTTGATACTTCTCTCACTATAAAAATTCTTGGTCACACCACAATTAGTCAAAACTGTCGAAATGTTAATGATTTGTAATTTTTCTCGCCACAGGGCTGCATGTACATGAGAGTTTGTGAAGAAATATAATCTGGCTCAATAGGCCCAGTATAGGCATTTAGTCTTTAAAACCGTTAGTGAGATTTGTACTCTGTCTATTTCTGGAGGCACACACACTGCCAGACAGGTGTTAACTTGTAGACACACGTGGTTAAAGATAAAAATGTTTCTTCTCTCAGTTGTACTAAAACCGCTGGTAAAAGTTGGGCTGACCCAAAACTGTATAAGGAAGAGAAAAGTACAAATTACTTAACCACAGTATTTGCTTCGGTTTTAACTTAAATTATAACTGCAAGCGTAGAGCTTGTCTTAACGTTAAAACTCCCGTGAAATAATTATGATCGTTTAAAAAAATCAATCATCATGAATTAGAAATACCTACGTATTTCGTCAATATTCAATGATGACTCAGTGCAGTTATAAGTTAGTTACAATATACTCGGACTGGTTATGGTTACTAGCAATTTAATTAAATTTTATTTACAGCTGCATGAGTTTAAGCTAGAAATAATAATTTTTACTGCTTTCCACTGTAACACGTCAGCTAGAGAATATAACAGACTTATAATTGAATCCCTCTGCACAGAAATCTAACTAGTGAAAATAAAATAGGCGATTTGCCACTTAAATCACTCACAAAATACTAGATACATTATATTTACCTCAACACAGAACTACTAAGAACTATATCCAATTCGACCAACTAAATGATGCTTCTATTAACAGAGATCTTAGGAATCGAAAGCTAGATGGCAATCGACCAACTAAATGATGCTTCTATCAACAGAGATCTTAGGAATCGAACGCTAGATGTTTCTAGTCTAGACTGTGGAGTACTGAATGAATTAAGTCTAAACTACTGGGGTTTATCTTATGAAAAGAAATGATTTCCTAATTCTCGAAAACCCGAAATAGTTGCCGTCTTAACACCTACATAAAACTCAGACGACGGCACTGAAACTGCCAGACGCGTTTCACACTTGCCGCTAACTATGATCATCCCCGAGCGATGCCTGTTGGCGCCTCTCACACCTAACACCGAGAACCTTAACCGTAGAAGCTTCGTGTCAGATGAAAATGCTAGACGATATGTCTGCCCTCATGTCTGTCGAGAACGAATTTCACACTATTCTGTCTCCTCTAGGACCTAGCTTAACAGCAATAAAAATGCGTTGCTAAATAAGAAAAGAGACAGGCGAAGAGAGTTATATTTTCACAATCAGACTGTCGCATAGAGATTATGATCAATAAATTTTCTATATTCTTTCTTTCTTTTTCTACCCGTGTCCTCTACTTTATTATCGCTCTTTTATCCTTTTCCTGTGTTTTCGCATTCGTACGTTTGCGACTATAAACATTACTATTTTCCCATTCATACTTTCGCCTGTTTCTTTTCTCATTTAGAAACGCACCCGCATGTTATTATATAACGTGTCAGTCGCTGCAGTCAGACGAGATGTGTGATTATGTTTCATACTCAGACATAGGAGCAGACTTTTGGTCTAGCATTTTCACCTGACACGAACGTTTCTCCGGCGTGAGGTGTGATAACCGACATCTGCACGGCGCATGAATGCAGACATTTGTCTGGTATTTTCCTCTGTCACGGCACTCTCAGACAGTTTCGTTAGCAGTGAGGTGTCTAAGACGCGTTTGGCATGTTATGTCCAGCGTCTAAGGTACGTAGGTGTTAGGAAAGGGGAGAGATCGGATTTTTGGAAATAGTGGGACCCTTTGTCTGGTTTAAGATATTAACCAGAGTTTGAAACTAGATTTCATTCGTACTCCTAAATCTGCAGTAGACAGATCGCCAGGCTAGAAGAAATATCTTGTGTATTGAAAAGTCTTTAGTTTCTGGGCAACATTTTGCCGAGTTCTAGACTACTATTATATTGAATGATTCTAGTTCGTGGTATTAATCTGTAGTTCTGTGCGGAGGTAAATATTATATATTAGATATCTAGTATTTTGTGAAGTGTTTAAAGTGTTAAATCGCTTATTTCATATTTCACTAGTTAGATTTTTGTGCAGAGTGCTTAATTTATAAGTCTGTTATATTCTCTAGCTGACATGTTTCAGTGGAAAGCAGAATAAATTATAATTTCTAGCTTAAAACCAGGTAGCTATAAGGAATTAAATTTAACTGCTAAATACTCAGTCGGGAATATTTTAAACTAACTAGTAAATGCACTGATGCCTCATGAGTATTGTCGAAATATATTTATATGTATTTCTAATTCATGATGATTGATTTTTTAAATATAACTACTTCACGGGAATTTAAACGATAAGTCAAGCGCTACGCTTGCAGTTTAAAATCTAAGTTATAACAAGTACATAGTATGTATAATTATTTTATATGTGTTTTTTCCTCTATTTAGTGAAGAAAACTGGGGTTAACCCAAACTTTGCCAGCGTTAAGTACTGATGAGTAATATCTGAGAAGAACTAAAACATTTTCCTTAAAAAGACTTGGTGTAAAATCTTTACAAGAACTTTAAAGGTGAAATGTTATAACGGGCCTATTGCGCCAGATTTTATTCTTCCTGAGAAAACTTAAGTACAGTTCAGCCCTTGTGGCAAGTAAACTATTACAAACAGTATCGTTCCGCAAATTATGTCAACTTGTGGTGTGACCAATAGTTTTTTTACCTTTTGATCGAAGTTACAAACCTGACATTGTTCCTAAGTAGTGGAAACCTCGTGATTCTGATCCTGTGAGCCCGATTGAAAACTAATTCTTACCTGAACTGATAAAGTGACACTAACTTAAAATCTGAACAAAATCATCGCCTGAAGAGGACGCTCCCCGGACAAATTGGATGAAACCAAGATCTGCAGAGCTGGGTATCCGCTTCATCAAACGATAAAACAGACTGTGTCATAACGTGCGCCAGACGGCGAACAACAGCAAGCTATAGGGTAAGAAAGTGAGAAATGCACGACAGGGCCCTGATGAATGAACCGAGAGAAAGCAGGAACGAGTGACTCTTTTTTTTTATGGTATACCAAATTTCACCCACTTTGTAAATTTCTTTATGCAAGTTTTGTTGCAAACAAGATACTTTTCCTTAGGATAGATCATACTAATATCTAAGTCTGTTCATACCTTTAAAAGGGGAAAATCATTAGATTACCGCTAATGTATCCGTGACTCTTTGGGCTATCACTTTTCTTCTAACAGGACTGTGGGCTAAACATCGAGGGAAAGGATCATACTGTGGGTCTATCATTCTTGTAGCATTTTTGTTGACTTTATGACTATTTGTATATGCTTTGATGTAATTTTTATGTGTTGTGATGAAATTTTAGATGATAATTAAAATTTCTCTTGAACTTAATCAGCGCGTTGGTCAGCTCGTTCCAAATTATCTGTATAATCACTGTTATAGTTTTTCCCACGTCTGTGCGTCTAACTGTCGTCACTTGTGTGCGTGCACGTAAGTGGTACGTCCATATATATTAATATATGTTGTCACTAGACTGTCTGACTCCTCTAAATCTGTTGTAGAAGATAGGCTGAGAAAGAGAGAAGATTCTCGAGTTCTCAGAGACAGCCTCTATCACATTTTACCATCTCACTCGTGGAAATCTATTTCTATTATCATCTCTCTCTGTGGCTATCACTCATTCTAATCTATTCAGAAGGGACCAACCAATTCCCCTATCAAAAATCTACGACACAGACGAATGCGAAGAAAAGAAAGGATAAAAGAGCGATAATAAAGTAGAAGACACGGGTAGAATAAAGAAAAGATATATAAATTAATTAATCATAAATCTCTCTGCGATACCATGTTAACTTGTGTATTTCCTTGTGTGGAAAAAGTGTTCCTCCAATGACCAGGTTGTTAATGCTGCAGAAGCTTATTAATTTGTCCCTATTCTCATTTGCTGTTCCACTGCCGCATTTCCCCACTACTCTTTCGTTATAATTATTGTGTGCTCCCACTTTCGCATTTAGGTCTCCATTACTATAATGAGATCGTACCTGGGAGAAGTTTCTATTTCTTTTTGTACCTGTTGATAGAACTCGTCTTTGATCTCTTCATCGCTGTCGTTTGTTGGTGCATAGCATTGTATAATTGTGGTGTTGGTGAACCTCCCTCTCAGTCTTGCTCTTATCAGTCTGTTGTTGATGGGTTTCCATTCCAGTAAAGACCTTTCCCTTCCTTTCTTCTGGATAATGGCTACACCTTCGTTGTGCTGACCATCCTCTCTGCCAGAATAAAGTACTGCTTCCCCTGTAGCTGTTTTTATTCTCTCCGTCCCTGTCCATCTGCTCTCGCTTATTCCCAGGATATGTATCTTGTAGTTCCTCATCTCTGCTGTGATTTGTCTCAGCTTTCCTGCCTCAGTCATAGTTCTGACGTTCCAAAAACCAATTCTGGTTTCGTGTTTTGTGGTCGGGGCATCCGTTTTCATGCCAGTGGCTTCCTTTCGGCTTTCACCACTGTCAGTCATACGAGCCTGAGACTCTAGATGTCCGTCCCGTAGCAAAGATTTTCCATTTATTGTTGTTTCCGTAACATGTGCGATTTTTTACATAGACATGGGTGTCGGCCCTGTGCTAAAACCCCCAACCTAGAGGACCAGCTTTTGTCTGACCCCTACCCACGCAGACCAGTCCAGTTTGGTTGAACCTACCAGGAGTAAATCTCCCACTGGCATAGCTCTGGGAATTGTCAGGGTACACAAGCTGCCATACTGCTACAAGGTATAGGTACCATTGATGGCAGGTACTTCCACTTGGACCTAATTAAATTTCTTATCAGAAAGATCGGTAAGGTAGAGGCAATTGAGAATTTGCGCTTGCGCGTACAATTCGTGTTGTATCATTTTATAATTAACACAGTGATCAGCGTGTTGTTTCTTGCTTGTGTTTAATTTGTAAAACCGTGTAAAAAATTAGTACATTCGATTTGCCGCTTTAAAAGTTCATTTAAAATAGATACCCTAATTGACATGGATAGATTTATTACAAGAAAACTTGTCAAAGAAAATAGTAACTATGACAGCATGACTAGTATTTGCAGACATGAAAACATCAGTTTGGACGAGGTCACGCCAACACCGAGTAAGATTTCTAAATCTAAAGTTCGTAGACAGTACATGGACAGCTATTTAAGTCGGGGATTTTCTTGGTCTGGAGAGAAAGATTATCCGCAGCCATTATGTGTTGTAAAGGCAAAGGTAAAGGATCCCGTTACACCACCATTGAGGCATATTGGAAATATGGTGTTAGGCCCATATTTTCTTGACCGTCAGCACACTAAGGGTGATGTGGTCAGCATCACGCCGGCCGCCTTAACCTTCTATCACAGTGACTGTTAATTTATTTTACCATTTCCGTTCCATATGTTATTACTTTTTTAATGTCCTGGTTTCCTCGCCATTTGTATTCTTCTTTTCTTTCCTTTTCCACCTTCTCAAACCCCACCCGACGGTTGTTTACATTCTGGCTGGCTTTCAGTACTAATTCCTACAGCGGTCAGCGAACGGTAACGTTACATCAACGCACCTGTGGTTCGTCTGACCAGAGAAACATTTCTGTTACGCTTAGAGTGTTTGAACAAGCGAGACGGCTACTGTGTAGAACCGGCTCGCTAACGGCAGTGGAACTTTTTACGGTCGGTAAAATATTTTGATCTTCGATTCAAGGGGGAGATAACAATCGCGGTCAGTCTCTGAGTCTTGCCCCTTAGACGAGTTAGAGCTCGCATAATATTATGCATTTCTCTACCTGAAGGAATTTTCTTGCGGTTGTTGACTTCTGATGTCTCTAGAATAACCTTGTCTTACTCCTCATTACGCATTACGCCGATACATCTGTAGAATCATGCTATGCAGGTGTCCCAGGGTAGCGTTGGTTGTAAGCTATAAATCTGGTTAGTCTTAATAGACTAACACACTCGTGAATATTTTCCTGGCCCGAGATGGACCATCATGAGACAAGGCAGACTTTAACACAGAACTAAATGTTAAGGCCTATCTCTAGTCATTTTTCGGGGTGCGTTGACATGTCTTATTCATGTTAGCTTTTTATATATCTGATAGGAATGTGACTTACTTCATTTTTTGAGGATTTCTCCCGGTAAATTTAATTCAGTGATAATGTAGCGCTGTCTACGGCCTTAGTTAAGTGGTGCTTAAACTGTTACGGTTTATAATGGGAAATGATGACCTTACAATAACAGATACTAGGCGTAGAATCAGTTCATACAATGCTTACCATTGGGTTAAGAGTCAGCAAAATTAACTGTCATTTCTGCAAGATAAGGTCAAAGGTGTGGATCATTCACTTAACACTGAATTATAGGAGAAAGTCACTTATATTTTTTTAGATAGATATTTATAGTGGCAAGGGAGAATCATTTTATGCTTACTTGTGTGGCTAGGAGCTAGTCTATAACTTTCACAGAAAGCAGTCACCAGGCATAGATATAATTATATCTTATGATTCAGCCACAGCTGTATTATTATAGCAAAAACATTGCATTTTCTATGTACTCATTTTGTGGAATGTTAATATATTTCCCCATTGGGACATGTGATTTATTTGTGTAATGTCACATGCTGTAATCTGTTTATGTAATTCATTTATTGTCGTAAGATGAATAAGCATATTCATTCAACTGTAACTACAAGGTTAGGTTTCCTGTATGTTTAGTTGGAAGAAAAGGAGTAGATTTTGCTGTTAGAACATTTACTGACAGGTACATGGGTGTACAAAAGATATTAAGCTTATGCGGGCACATGCTATAATTGATAGAGTGGAAGGAGCGGAGCATAACTGGTTATAAAACATTAGAGTGATTTTGTTGTTGCTTGATGTAAAGGGTGTCTTTTTTGGGTCTTAGTTTCAGGGATACCGAAATGCTAGAGTCAAGTCTCCAGTCAGGCGAAGAATGTCATATACTCTTCGTTCTAGAGGGATTCTGAATACAGCTAGCAATCACGAGTCGTCAACCACATTCTTGACCCAGAAAACCCTTTGTCAACGCCAAATTAAGCTCACGCAGTGCAACGAGCCAACGCTAAATCTGAAATCCTCTAATGCAGTAGTAGTTCTCTACTCGCTTATTGGATTACCAGTCAGAGCATTGCGGCTTCCAGAATATCAAAACCGCCCAGCATGTCTATAGCAGAATCTGATATCACCCGCCTTTGTGTGCCTAAACGGGGCACTCAGCCAAACCACAGCCAAACCAGTTTAAACAGGATTTAACGCCAAGCAAGCAATAGCGCCGGATAAGAGCGCCCGGGACTCTTTGTCCTCAAGTGACTTCGTCTGGTGTATTTCTGGGTTATGTAGAACCTCGCACTTATGAGCGTCTTCCAGCCCCTCACGCAATTAGAGGTCACCAACGTTTAGCACCAACAAGGAAAGTTTTGTAGGCTTATTCCCTCACCTTGAAGGATCTACATGTAAGACACTTTTCTGGAGCTGGCACATTTGGTCCCACGAAAGCGGACAGACTGACAGGCAGTTTTATCCATTTGGTAAACCAGAGGTAAATAGAGTCTTCCAGTCCACCTCGCGATATTAGAGGTCACCAATGATAGCACCAACAAGGAAAGTTTTGTAGGCTTATTCCCTCGCCTTGAAGGATCTACATGTAAGACACTTTTCTGGAACTATTACATTTGGTCCCACGAAAGCGGACGGACTGACACTCAGTTTATTCATTTCTCCTTGTTCTACTGGTTTTATGATCGGTTTTGTGTGTGTGTTGTTGGTGTATTTTGCATATTTTGATTATTGATTATTATTGATGAGTATTATGCTGTGCATGATGAGATGCATTATTTTCCATGCTTTTCTTCTTTAATAAAGTTTACACATTTATTAATGCGCTGTTCACGACCCTTTCATCCATAATTAACTTGTTTTAGTTCTTTACTATAATCTCTATTTTTGATAAGAGAAAAGAGTGAGAGCAGGAGGTGTTTAGACAGTAAAAGTGAGTTGAGGCTTGAAGAGAGAGATCATTTTGATAAATCTTCTTCCAGGTTGTCTCAAGTCCACCTCCTATTACACTTTATCTATGTGTAAGCTATAACTCTGTCAGTCCACTATCCCTTGTCGATTTCACTACTATTGTCCAACTCGACAAATACTCTACACTTTACTCAACCACGACATTAATGTGGGCCCGTCCGGGATTCTTGAACCCATCTAGTACGACATTTAATGTGGGCCGGTCCGGAATTCTTGAACCCATCTAGTACGACATTTAATGTGTGCTCGTTCCGAGGATGAATCTCTCACAAGATTCTATTCTGATTCTTAGAGTTAGTGTTCTGCAGATTATAGGAATTACTATCCCCTAGACATATCGAACTATTTCTTTTGGTGGAAGTCGGAAAAGCGTTTTTTTTTCTCCACAGCAATCATAAATATTTAGTTACATTTATTGTTCATGCTACACATGAGGCAGCAGGTAAAGGTTGCTGGTATCACTGCTAAGATTTTGGGTTGATAAATCAGACGACTCTTGTTGTAAAAGTCAGAAAAAAAATTTTTAAGGGTTAAATATTTTTTTTTCAGGAGTAGCTCTTTAACCTGAGATAAGAAGCTACAGATAGTCAGACAGAAGTTGGATACGATTTTGGTTATGAGTATAGGATGTTCCAACGACATGTAATGAACGCCTATGGAAAAGATAAATTACTGTCATTCAGTGGAACACCCACGAACTTTTAAAAAAGGGGGCAAATTGTCACAGTGACTGTTAATTTATTTTACAATTTCCGTTCCATATGTTATTACTTTTTTAATGTCCTGGTTTCCTCGCCATTTGTATTCTTCTTTTCTTTCATTTTCCACCTTCTCAAACCCCACCCGACGGTTGTTTACGTTCTGGCTGGCTTTCAGTACTAATTCCTACAGCTGTCAGCGAACGGTAACGTTACATCAACGCACCTGTGGTTCGTCTGACCAGAGAAACATTTCTGTTACGCTTAGAGTGTTTGAACGAGCGAGACGGCTTCTGTGTAGAACCGGCTCGCTAACGGCAGTGGAACTTTTTACGGTCGGTAAAATATTTTGATCTTCGATTCAAGGGGGAGATAACAATCGCGGTCAGTCTCTGAGTTTTGCCCCTTAGACGAGTTAGAGCTCGCATAATATTATGCATTTCTCTACCTGAAGGAATTTTCTTGCGGTTGTTGACTTCTGACGTCTCTAGAATAACCTTGTCTTACTCCTCATTACGCATTACGCCGATACATCTGTAGAATCAGGCTATGCAGGTGTCCCAGGGTAGCGTTGGTTGTAAGCTATAAATCTGGTTAGTCTTAATAGACTAACACACTCGTGAATATTTTCCTGGCCCGAGATGGACCATCATGAGATAAGGCAGACTTTAACACAGAACTAAATGTTAAGGTCTATCTCTAGTCATTTTTCGGGGTGAGTTGACATGTCTTATTAATATATGAATATTCATGTTAGCTTTTTATATATCTGATAGGAATGTGACTTACTTCATTTTTTGAGGATTTCTCCCGGTATATTTAATTCAGTGAAAATGTAGCGCTGTCTACGGCCTTAGTTAAGTGGTGCTTAAACTGTTACGGTTTATAATGGGAAATGATAAACTTACAATAACAGATACTAGGCGTAGAATCAGTTCATACAATGCTTACCATTGGGTTAAGAGTCAGCAAAATTAACTGTCATTTCTGCAAGATAAGGTCAGAGGTGTAGAACATTCACTTAACACTGATTTATAGGAGAAAGTCACTTATACTTTTTTTAGATAGCTATTTATAGTGGCAAGGGAGAATCATTTTATGCTTACTTGTGTGGCTAGGAGCTAGTCTATAACTTTCACAGAAAGCAGTCACCAGGCATAGATATAATTATATCTTATGATTCAGCCACAGCTGTATTATTATAGCAAAAACATTGCATTTTCTGTGTACTCATTTTGTGGAATGTTAATATATTTCCCCAACGGGACATATGATTTATTTGTGTAATGTCACATGCTGTAATCTGTTTATGTAATTCGTTTAATGTTGTAAGATGAATAAGCATATTCATTCAACTGTAACTACAAGGTTAGGTTTCCTGTATGTTTAGTTGGAAAAAAGGAGTAGATTTTGCTGCTAGAACATTTACTGAAAGGTACATGGGTGTACAAAAGATATTAAGCTTATGCGGGCACATGCTATAATTGATAGAGTGGAAGGAGCGGAGCATAACTGGTTATAAAACATTAGAGTGATTTTGTTGTGTCTTTTTTTGGGTCTTAGTTTCAGGGATACCGAATTGCTAGAGTCAAGTCTCCAGTCAGGTGAAGAATGTCATATACTCTTCGTTCTAGAGGTATTCTGAATACAGCTAGCAATCACGAGTCGTCAACTACATTCTTGACCCAGAAAACGCTTTGTCAACGCCAAATTAAGCTCACGCAGTGCAACGAGCCAACGCTAAATCTGAAATCCTCTAATGCAGTAGTAGTTCTCTACTCGCCTATTGGATTACCAGTCAGAGCATTGCGGCTTCCAGAATATCAAAACCGCCCAGCATGTCTATAGCAGAATCTGATATCACCCGCCTTTGTGTGCCTAAACGGGGCACTCAACCAAACCACAGCCAAACCAGTTTAAACAGGATTTAACGCCAAGCAAGCAATAGCGCCGGATAAGAGCGCCTGGGACTCTTTGTCCTCAAGTGACTTCGTCTGGTGTATTTCTGGGTTATGTAGAACCTCGCACTTATGAGCGTCTTCCAGCCCCTCACGCAATTAGAGGTCACCAACGTTTAGCACCAACAAGGAAAGTTTTGTAGGCTTATTCCCTCACCTTGAAGGATCTACACGTAAGACACTTTTCTGGAGCTGGCACATTTGGTCCCACGAAAGCGGACAGACTGACACGCAGTTTTATTCATTTCTCCTTGTTCTACAGGTTTTATGATCGGTTGTGTGTGTGTGTTGTTGGTGTATTTTGCATATTTTGATTATTGATGATTATTGATGAGTATTATGCTGTGTATGATGAGATGCATTATTTTCCATGCTTTTCTTCTTTAATAAAGTTTACACATTTATTAATGCGCTGTTCACGACCCTTTCATCCATAATTAACTTGTTTTAGTTCTTTACTATAATCTCTATTTTTGATAAGAGAAAAGAGTGAGAGCAGGAGGTGCTTAGACAGTAAAAGTGAGTTGAGGCTTGAAGAGAGAGATCATTTTGATAAATCTTCTTCCAGGTTGTCTCAAGTCCACCTCCTATTACACTTTATCTATGTGTAAGCTATAACTCTGTCAGTCCACTATCCCTTGTCGATTTCACTACTATTGTCCAACTCGACAAATACTCTACACTTTACTCAACCACGACATTAATGTGGGCCCGTCCGGGATTCTTGAACCCATCTAGTACGACATTTAATGTGGGCCGGTCCGGGATTCTTGAACCCATCTAGTACAACATTTAATGTGTGCTAGTTCCGAGGATGAATCTCTCACAAGATTCTATTCTGATTCTTAGAGTTAGTGTTCTGCAGATTATAGGAATTACTATCCCCTAGACACATCGAACTATTTCTTTTGGTGGAAGTCGGAACAGCGTTTTTTTTCTCCACAGCAATCATAAATATTTAGTTACATTTATTGTTCATGCTACACATGAGGCAGCAGGTAAAGGTTGCTGGTATCACTGCTGAGTTTTTGGGTTGATAAATCAGACGACTCTTGTTGTAAAAGTCAGAAAAATTTTTTTTAAGGGTTAAATATTTTTTTTTCAGGAGTAGCTCTTTAACCTGAGATAAGAAGCTACAGATAGTCAGACAGAAGTTGGATACGATTTTGGTTATTAGTATAGGATGTTCCAACGACATGTAATGGACGTCTATGGAAAAGATAAATTACTGTCATTCAGTCCGTGTTCAACGAACTTTTAAAAAAAGGGGCAAATTGTCACAGTGACTGTTAATTTATTTTACCATTTCCGTTCCATATGTTATTACTTTTTTAATGTCCTGGTTTCCTCGCCATTTGTATTCTTCTTTTCTTTCATTTTCCACCTTTTCAAACCCCACCCGACGGTTGTTTACGTTCTAGCTGGCTTTCAGTACTAATTCCTACAGCTGTCAGCGAACGGTAACGTTACATCAACGCACCTGTGGTTCGTCGGACCAGAGAAACATTTCTGTTACGCTTAGAGTGTTTGAACGAGCGAGACGGCTTCTGTGTAGAACCGGCTCGCTAACGGCAATGGAACTTTTTACGGTCGGTAAAATAGTTTGATCTTCGATTCAAGGGGGAGATAACAATCGCGGTCAGTCTCTGAGTTTTGCCCCTTAGACGAGTTAGAGCTCGCATAATATTATGCATTTCTCTACCTGAAGGAATTTTCTTGCGGTTGTTGACTTCTGATGTCTCTAGAATAACCTTGTCTTACTCCTCATTACGCATTACGCCGATACATCTGTAGAATCAGGCTATGCAGGTGTCCCAGGGTAGCGTTGGTTGTAAGCTATAAATCTGGTTAGTCTTAATAGACTAACACACTCGTGAATATTTTCCTGGCCCGAGATGGACCATCATGAGATAAGGCAGACTTTAACACAGAACTAAATGTTAAGGTCTATCTCTAGTCATTTTTCGGGGTGAGTTGACATGTCTTATTAATATATGAATATTTATGTTAGCTTTTTATATATCTGATAGGAATGTGACTTACTTCATTTTTTGAGGATTTCTCCCGGTAAATTTAATTCAGTGATAATGTAGCGCTGTCTACGGCCTTAGTTAAGTGGTGCTTAAACTGTTACGGTTTATAATGGGAAATAATAAACTTACAATAACAGATACTAGGCGTAGAATCAGTTCATACAATGCTTACCATTGGGTTTCGAGCCAGCAAAATTAACTGTCATTTCTGCAAGATAAGGTCAGAGGTGTGGATCATTCACTTAACACTGAATTATAGGAGAAAGTCACTTATTCTTTTTTTTGATAGATATTTCTAGTGGCAAGGGAGAATCATTTTAATCTTACTTGTGGGGCTAGGCACTAGTCTATAACTTTCACAGAAAGCAGTCACCAGGCATAGATATAATTATATCTTATGATGCAGCCACAACTGTATTATTATAGCAAGAACATTGCATTTTCTAGGTACTCATTTTGTGGAATGTTAATATATTTCCCCAACGGGACATATGAATTATTTGTGTAATGTCACATGCTGTAATCTGTTTATGTAATTCATTTAATGTTGTAAGATGAATAAGCATATTCATTCAACTGTAACTACAAGGTTAGGTTTCCTGTATGTTTAGTTGGAAGAAAAGGAGTAGATTTTGCTGTTAGAACATTTACTGACAGGTACATGGGTGTACACAAGATATTAAGCCTATGCGGGCACATGCTATAATTGATAGAGTGGAAGGAGCGGAGCATAACTGGTTATAAAACATTAGAGTGATTTTGTTGTTGCTTGATGTAAAGGGTGTCTTTTTTTGGGTCTCAGTTTCAGGGATACCGAATTGCTAGAGTCAAGTCTCCAGTCAGGCGAAGAATGTCATATACTCTTCGTTCTAGAGGGATTCTGAATACAGCTAGCAATCACGAGTCGTCAACCCCATTCCTGACCCAGAAAACCCTTTGTCAACGCCAAGTTAAGCTCACGCAGTGCAACGAGCCAACGCTAAATCTGAAATCCTCTAATGCAGTAGTAGTTCTCTACTCGCCTATTGGATTACCAATCAGAGCATTGCGGCTTCCAGAATATCAAAACCGCCCAGCATGTCTATAGCAGAATCTGATATCACCCGCCTTTGTGTGCCTAAACGGAGCACTCAACCAAACCACAGCCAAACCAGTTTAAACAGGATTTAACGCCAAGCAAGCAATAGCGCCGGATAAGAGCGCCTGGGACTCTTTGTCCTCAAGTGACTTCGTCTGGTGTATTTCTGGGTTACGTAGAACCTCGCACTTATGAGCGTCTTCCAGCCCCTCACGCAATTAGAGGTCACCAACGTTTAGCACCACCAAGGAAAGTTTTGTAGGCTTATTCCCTCACCTTGAACGATCTACATGTAAGACACTTTTCTGGAGCTAGCACCTTTGGTCTCACTAAAGCGGACAGGCTGTCGCTCAGTTTGTTTATTTGGTCAGCAGAAGATAAATAGCGTCTTCCAGCCCCTCACGCAATTAGAGGTCACCAACGTTTAGCACCAACAAGGAAAGTTTTGTAGGCTTATTCCCTCACCTTGAAGGATCTACATGTAAGACACTTTTCTGGAGCTGACACATTTGGTCCCACGAAAGCGGACAGACTGACACGCAGTTTTATTCATTTGGTAAACCAGAGGTAAATAGAGTCTTCCAGCCCACCTCGCGCAATTAGAGGTCACCAATGATAACACCAACAAGGAAAGTTTTGTAGGCTTATTCCCTCGCCTTGAAGGATCTACATGTAAGACACTTTTCTGGAACTATTACATTTGGTCCCACGAAAGCGGACGGACTGACACTCAGTTTAATCATTTCTCTGTGTTCTACAGGTTTTATGATCGGTTGTGTGTGTGTGTTGTTGGTGTATTTTGCATATTTTGATTATTGATTATTATTGATGAGTATTATGCTGTGTGTGATGAGATGCATTATTTTCCATGCTTTTCTTCTTTAATAAAGTTTACACATTTATTAATGCGCTGTTCACGACCCTTTCATCCATAATTAACTTGTTTTAGCTCTTTACTATAATCTCTATGTTTGATAAGAGAAAAGAGTGAGAGCAGGAGGTGCTTAGACAGTAAAAGAGAGTTGAGGCTTGGAGAGAGAGATCATTTTGATAAATCTTCTTCCAGGTTGTCTCAAGTCCACCTCCTATTACACTTTATCTATGTGTAAGTTATACCTCTGTCAGTCCACTATCCCTTGTCGATTTCACTACTATTGTCCAACTCGACAAATACTCTACACTTTACTCAACCACGACACCTTCCCAGAGTTGCTCTGGTACCCATTTGGGGCTGGGTCAACCCAGGAGCCGTTTGCGGCCTAAAAAAATCCCACCTCATCTGGGAATCGAACCATAGACCACTGAGCTAGGAAGCCAGTGCACTAACCACTATGCTACCGCGGCTCCCTGTGTTGTGTGCGGTTACAAACTTTCGAACGAAGCCATGGTTCCTAGTAAATTGAAAAGACATTTGCCCACTAAACATGCACATCTCGGGAATAAAGATTTGAATTATTTCAAAAAGTTGGTTGAACAACAAACTAAACAAGTACGCTATTTTCAACAAAGAGTTAAAGTATCAGATAAAGTTCAAAGAGATTCTTATCATGCAGCAGAAATCATAGCACAGCCATTGAAATCATATACTACAGCTGAATCACTTATTTTGCGTGCGTGCCTTTCGAGTTAAGAACAATGTTTGGTAGTGTAGCGGAAACGAAATTACCAAAATTCCGTTGTGTAATGATACGAATTACGATTAGACGAAGAATAATCAAGATGTCTTCTAACATTGAAGAACATGTTTCAAAAGAGCGTAAAAAATTAGACTTTGTGCCGTTAAGTGGCAAAGCACAACTGTTAGCTTTGTTCGCTTTGTCCATGGAAATGAAATCATAAACCAATATTTATGCTGCAGAGAACTTGTAGATCGCACGGAGGTCAAGATATATTTGATACTTTGACTGCCTACTTTAAAAGAATGTGATATCTCCTGGAAGTAGTGCGTGGGTGTTTGCACAGCATGCGCTACATCCAAAACGGGGTCTATCAAAGGTTTTGTCGCACTTGTAAAAGCTAAATCCTGACACGATTTATACACATTGTTTTCTGCTTAGGAAAGCCCTTGTTGGAAAGACACTAGGGAAAGAATAAAAGTATGTATTAGACCAGGCTGTCCTAATGGTCAATTTTATGAAG
>JAMPIV010009203.1:0-45000 GCA_024509875.1 Oreohelix idahoensis | reverse complement strand
ACACTACGTTAACATAAACGGAAGGACAGATGGAATTAGGATAGAGAGAGGGAGAGCTGAAAGCAGGAACGCAGGCAATACTAACACGCGTCTCGCGATATACAATTAATGCCACCCTCCCCAAGCGAAAGGCCAGAAGCACTAACTTTTTTTCAAATAGACAGTGATAAAAAACACTACCCATACGAGAGTTAGGTTTAAAAACATGAAAAATGCTTATTCGGAAACATGACATTATACTGGTTTACGTTTGAAAGCCTGACAGTACCCAGACACCACATCGTATCGAAGTGAACGGGAGGTAGAAGAAAATGCATATTTTGAACTCAGCCCCTTAGCCCCATAAAATGTATATATTTGGGTTCCTTAGGACTTGCTGACAAAGAATATGTTAAGTGTTACGCAAATAGTCTAGGAATTAACAAATTATAGCCAAACGAAAATAGTGAGGGTGTCAGACAACACCAAATAATGATCGCACAGTGGCATGTTTTGAAACTACCATTTTACGGGAAATAGGTCACCATGTTAAATCCTATTTGATTGGCGGGAATGATATGTAAGGCTAAACACGATTAGTCGGGCTGCAAATACTAATTTTTGTTGTTAGGGGAGACGGAAGGAAGGGTACTTATTTCAAACGCGTGTGTAAACATGGCTCGATTGGTTAGACCCGTCAATATAGGCAATTAGGAGCGTCAGTTCAGTGCCACATGTTAAAATAAACTTACTAAGAAACAGTGCGTTGAGAGCCAGATCATGTTTTTCTAAATAAAAGTCTGGGACAGAGGCAGATCGGAATTTGTGCCATTATTCATCGCCAGTCAACGTATCTGTGTATTATTTCCATGAATTGTGGTAAGCTTGATATATTCGATATCTTTTAATGAAAATTGAATGTAAATTGATAATTTATTTCTGTATATGTGTGTGGTTCAGTAGCCAACATGAGGCAAGGCCTAAATATTGCTCCAACCTGAACAGGAGGTGTCGGAGAAAAGTAAAACTGCATGGAATTGCCAAACAGTACACTGACACCTATCTTATTGACTAGAAGGAACTAATGCTGGAATTGCAGAGGCGTAGTAACCATTAGGGAGGAGTATACTGGTGTAAATTGTTTCAGATGAAGCTAGCAGTTGGTCTACCGCTCTGAACTCAGTGTTTGTTATGTATTGTGTTCAGTGAGGAAATAGATTATAAATTAGTTCTGAAATAGGAGGTACAACCTTCTTGTTTCAGGGACTGTGGTCCTAGTTATTGAAGCAGCACCTGGTCTGAGTTTTGCTGAATCCAGAGGCTGACAGCATACTCCTTGGTCCAGATAGCGACCAGTGAGGTGTCTCCAGAACACGGGAAGCAATCGAGCAGAGGAGTCTTTTCCTGCAGCCATCACGAAAGATAAGCTTCTGTGGCCAGAGTAGCTCAACATTATGTGCCCCCTCAAAAATTGACATTTTATCAAACATAGAGGGACAATTAATTGGTTCAAATGACAGGAACTGTGAACTTTTCCCAATACTATTTCCAAGATAATCAAACACTTGAAGTCATGATGAAAAACAACAACCAAGCTTGAACAAAACCAGTATTACCTCATATTAATACTGCACAACTTACACACATAGAATAATAATAATAAACTATGTCAATACAAAGTTCATATATATAAACTGTGTACATAATACTTGTAATTACATTTGATTGTGATTCCTGGTTCACTGTGTAGTTGAATCAGGATAACCATTATTGAAAGAATTAATACATATATTTTTAAACTTAAACACTTAACTCATTTAAGATAGTCTTATAGAGTGTTATATGTGTGTGAGTGTCACAGTGTTGTAAAGTGTTGTGGAATAAAATAAATTGTTTATCTGTCTGTTGTTGTTGTGACTTACACTTCATCATTTTCATAACCCTAGACATCTAACGTAGTCATCACACTATTCCAAAATAATTCTGACTGAGGTAAAAATGTGGTAGCAAGTAAGGTCATCTGTAATACACCACACTTATTAGATACAGATACCTTCACAGCTGATCTCAGTCAGTACACTAAGTCCCCTATAAATATTTATAACATCCTACTTTACCACAAATATTGGGGTCCTGTCCGGGATTTTGAATCTTTCCCTATTATAAATATTGGGGGTAATTCACTTCAGGGAATAATAAAAATTAAAAAGGTATCCTTGGGTGAAAATAAATAAGGTTGAGCTATCAGTGCCTGTGGTTGTCCTTAGTTAATTAGTCATAGATAAAATTGTTTAGTTAAATATTTTATACATTTACCTGTTAGAAAATGGCGGACCTGGCCAAATTTCGATCTGCTGCTGTGCAGACTGCGAAAGAGTTAGGAATGGACGGGCAAATTATGATTGCTTATGTCACTGCTGAATGTGACAAATATATTGAACGTGAAGAAAGAAGATTAGAAAAAGAGGCTGAAAGAAAGTTAGAGGCTGAAAAAGAAATTAAGAGGTTGCAGATTGAGGCTGACAAAGAGGCTAAAGCATTGGAGGCAGATAAGGAGATTAAAAGGCTCCAATTAGAAGAACAAAAGGCAGAAAGAGAAGAGAAACGATTGGCTGCAGAAAGGGAAGCCGAGGAAAGAAGATAGGCTGCAGAGAGGGAAGCAGAAAAGGAGGAGAAGAGATTACAAAGGGAGCACGAGTTACGACTAAAGGAGTTTGAGTTTCAAGGCCATGCTCCTGAAAATGGTGCCAGTCCCTTTACCTCCGATGCTACTGCTAGTCAGGGAGCCTCAACCTCAGCTATGAACTTTCATTTAGATCATTTTGTTGAGAAAGACGATGATATTGAGAGCTATCTAAATAGATATGAACTATTAGCTACCACGTATGGGTTAGAGAGAGAAAGGTGGAGCTTAAAGTTATCTCAAGGGCTTCGTGGGGCAGCTTATGAAGTTTTTGCCAAAATGAGCAGAGGTGATCAAGAAAATTATGACATGCTAAAGCAGGCTCTTTTGTTAAGATACGAAAAGAACGCAGAATTTTATAGGAAAAAATTAGGAATGCTAAACTACTGTCAGGTGAAACCTATCACCAGTTCTCTGCACGGTTAGAGACATACTTGGAGAAATGGACTTCTCTGGGGAAAACCCAAGATCTTAAGGAAATGGTCCTTATAGAACAATTAAGAGAGTCCATGGCTCCAGACCTGAGAAAGTTTCTCATGGAACAAGGTGCAGAGAGGCTGGGTGAGTTACTAAATGTTGCAGAAAGGTATCAAGCAGCTCAGGCAGAGGTAACAGGTAACAAAAGGAAACAGGTAGACTATTTTAGGGCACCACAGAACTTTAATAAATTTGATCCTAGAGATCATAACCAAAGTAAGCACCAGTTTGATAGGCCACGGTATGACAATAAAAATAAAACCCCACAATTCGATGAAAGGAAATATGATGAAAGAAAATCTTTCAACCAAGGAAAGAGATGGTGTAAAAATTGTAAGATGAACAATCATGACACTGACCGTTGCAGAAGGAACCCTATAGTTATGGCCACCCTTCAGGTCAGGTCGACCTCAAGACAGGAGGAGGATATTGTGATAAATACCACTCCAGATGAGATGAGGAAGGCACAGGCTGGGGATAAGACCCTCAAGCCTTGTTTCAGGAAATTGTCAACTTGTCATACAACTCCAGGCAAGGGAGATTTTTACATGAAAAACAAGTTGATTTACAGGAAGGCCGGAACTAGATCCAATGGTCACGGACAGTTGGTTCTTCCAAAGACATATAGGGCAGAATTAATAAGGAGCCTACATGTGAAAAAAGATGGGGACCATGAGAAAATAGGTACCATCATTCAAAAGGTGGCTCACAATTATTATTGGCCCAAAGCAAGATGGGACATTGAGAATTTTGTAGAAAGGTGTAGCATAGCACATGAGGGAACACCCACAAGTGGGAACATTGATCAGGACCTGGACACGCCACGGGGCAAACGTAGGCCTGACAATAGAAAGAATAATAAAGTGGACCAAGTGGAATGGGAAGCCCCTTTTCACGGACAAGCTTCACTTAACTGTTTTACAATGGCCACTATGCAGAGAGTGCAAAAAGATGTCTTACCCCAGGATAAGCCGAAAATCCCTCAATCGGACTTAAACAAACTGGAGGAAGAAGATGTAGAGAGGAAATCTCTCATCAAGAATTCTAAGTGGGGAGAAAGCCCCAAGAAAAGAATTGGTAGCGGTCGTTTTGTGAATGATAGTTCTGGGAAGAAAAATCATCACTATAGCGCTTCGAGTGGAAGAGACCATACCGGTGCATGGACAAATAGGTCCACAAAATTAAAGGTCCATAGGTAACGCTGTTAAGAACGTGGACTGATGAAAAGGCAGAGGAAAATATTACATCCTCATACCAATATGTGAATGAGCTGACCACTCGTTTAAAAACTGGCTGGAAACTTGCCAATGAAAATTTGAGACAAGCCAGGAAGAAACATGCTGCCTATTTCAACAGGAAGGCTAATGACAGAGATTTGGCTGTGGGAGAGAAGGTACTGCTTCTTCTACCCGGGAGTCAGAATAAGTTACAAATTGGATGGCAAGGTCCATATACAGTTCTAGAGAAGGTGTCTAGAACCAATTATAAGCTAGATAAGAAGGGGAAAGAAAAAATCTATCATGTGAATCTCCTGAAGAAATATTTGGAAAGAGAGACACACTTGTTGACCTTGTCCATTGCCATGGAGATGAAAAAGGAACCACTTTCATCATTTGAATATCCATTACACCCCTGTGAGACAGCGGCACAGGTGAAAATCAGTACACATTTAACGAAAAATCAGAAAGAGAGAGTGCAACAGGTTCTAGATGATCATACAGAGGTGTTAACAGACCGACCGGGCCATACAAACTTATTGGAATATGATATGAAACTGATAGACCCCACACCTGTCTGTATGAAACCCTATTCGATTCCTTTTGCTAAGGAGAAAGCTTTGAAGGAAGAGATAGACTATTTGTTGAAGGAAGGAATTATTTCACACAGTGAATCTTCGTATAGTTCCAGTGTGGTGCTCTTAAGGAAACCCTCTGGAGAACATAGACTCTGTATAGATTACAGGAGACTGAATGCTATTACAGAAGGACAGGTGGATCCATTGCCGGATACAAATCAGTTGTTTGCCAGGCTAAATAAAGCTAAATATTTCTCAAAAGTGGATCTGAGTAAAGGATACTATCAGATTCCAGTAAAGCCTGAGGTTAGACCATACCTAGCGTTTAGTACCTCAGAGGGACACTATGATTTTAACAGATTGCCATTTGGATTGAAGAATGCGCCTAGTGTCTTCTCTAGAATGATGAGAAAATTATTGGACCCTCTGAATAATCCATGCATCACAAATTTCATGGATGATATCCTTATAGCAACAGAAACATTTGAGGAACACATTGACTCTCTGAACATGCTGTTTAATCGACTTAGAGAAGCGAATTTAACAGCCCGACCAACAAAATGTTGCGTTGGATGTAAAGAATTAGAATTCTTGGGACACACAGTTTATCAGGGAAACATGACCCCTGACCCCAAGAATTTAGAGAAACTAAAGAAAGCCCCGAGACCACAAACCAAGAAAGACGTGAGATCCTTTGTCTCATTATGTGGTTTCTACCAAAAGTATATCAAAAACTTTAATTCCATATGTGCACCGTTAACTGATTTGACCCGTAAAGGAAATCCAGATCGAATTACATGGACACCACAATGTGAATTAGCTTACCAGGAATTGAAGGAAAAGCTTACAAGCAAACCTATTTTGAAACTACCTGACTTAAGTCAAGAATTCATTGTAAGGACGGATGCCAGTAATATTGGGTTAGGTGCGACTCTGCTACAGAAATCAGATGCATTGGATGAGGAATTAAGCCCAGTGGCATATGCTAGCAGAAAGTTGAATAAAGCTGAAACCAACTACTCAACTAGCGAAAAAGAATGTCTTGCAGTAATATGGCCGATAAAGAAATTCAATATTTATCTGTATGGAAAGGCATTTAAGGTGCAAACGGATCACAAACCCTTGTCGTTTCTAGCGCAGGCTAGACATGAAAATTCTAGATTACTCCGATGGTCATTACTGATGCAGCCATTTGAGTTTAGCATAGAGTATATATCTGGGAAGACAAATCTGGGAGCGGATTTTTTAAGCCGCCATCCGTGTGAAGAGAATCACCGTAAGCCCCAGAAATAATAATAAATTTCTCTATGTGTATATAGAATTATAGACTGACATATAACGTCTGTTTTAAGAGGGGAGAATTTGTCGTGAAACATTCTAAATCCACATATATAAATTAAAAGGTAAATGTAAAGCCTAACACATAAATTCAATAAAAGGAAAGAGAAATGGTAAAAGTACAGTGCTGTCACAATGGCGTACAAAAAATCCCCCTTGTTTTCTACTTCGTCTGCAAATTGTAACGTTTCACGTTGATAGTAAAGCCTACTGCATCACTACACGTTTTCTACAATAAAACGTGTACTGCATTTCTAAGAAAACCTTGAGATACGCAAGCTGATTAATGACCTAAATTAATACTTCCATTAATTTCATTTTATACACTACGTTAACATAAACGGAAGGACAGATGGAATTAGGATAGAGAGAGGGAGGGCTGAAAGCAGGAACGCAGGCAATACTAACACGCGTCTCGCGATATACAATTAATGCCACCCTCCCCAAGCGAAAGGCCAGAAGCACTAACTTTTTTTCATATAGACAGTGATAAAAAAACTACCCATACGAGAGTTAGGTTTAAAAACATGAAAAATTCTTATTCGGAAACATGACATTATACTGGTTTACGTTTGAAAGCCTGACAGTACCCAGACACCACATCGTATCGAAATGAACGGGAGGTAGAAGAAAATGCATATTTTGAACGCAGTCCCTTAGCCCCATAAAATGTATATATTTGGGTTCCTTAGGACTTGCTGACAAAGAATATGTTAAGTGTTACGCAAATAGTCTAGGAATTAACAAATTATAGCCAAACGAAAATAGTGAGGGTGTCAGACAACACCAAATAATGATCGCACAGTGGCATGTTTTGAAACTACCATTTTACGGGAAATAGGTCACCATGTTAAATCCTATTTGATTGGCGGGAATGATATGTAAGGCTAAACACGATTAGTCGGGCTGCAAATACTAATTTTTGTTGTTAGGGGAGACGGAAGGAAGGGTACTTTTTTCAAACGCGTGTGTAAACATGGCTCGATTGGTTAGACCCGCCAATATAGGCAATTAAGAGCGTCAGTTCAGTGCCACATGTTAAAATAAACTTACTAAGAAACAGTGCGTTGAGAGCCAGATCATGTTTTTCTAAATAAAAGTCTGGGACAGAGGCAGATCGGAATTTGTGCCATTATTCATCGCCAGTCAACGTATCTGTGTATTATTTCCATGAATTGTGGTAAGCTTGATATATTCGATATCTTTTAATGAAAATTGAATGTAAATTGATAATTTATGTCTGTATATGTGTGTGGTTCAGTAGCCAACATGAGGCAAGGCCTAAATATTGCTCCAACCTGAACAGGAGGTGTCGGAGAAAAGTAAAACTGCATGGAATTGCCAAACAGTACACTGACACCTATCTTATTGACTAGAAGGAACTAATGCTGGAATTGCAGAGGCGTAGTAACCATTAGGGAGGAGTATACTGGTGTAAATTGTTTCAGATGAAGCTAGCAGTTGGTCTACCGCTCTGAACTCAGTGTTTGTTATGTATTGTGTTCAGTGAGGAAATAGATTATAAATTAGTTCTGAAATAGGAGGTACAACCTTCTTGTTTCAGGGACTGTGGTCCTAGTTATTGAAGCAGCACCTGGTCTGAGTTTTGCTGAATCCAGAGGCTGACAGCATACTCCTTGGTCCAGATAGCGACCAGTGAGGTGTCTCCAGAACACAGGAAGCAATCGAGCAGAGGAGTCTTTTCCTGCAGCCATCACGAAAGATAAGCTTCTGTGGCCAGAGTAGCTCAACATTATGTGCCCCCTCAAAAATTGCCATTTTATCAAACACAGAGGGACAATTAATTGGTTCAAATGACAGGAACTGTGAACTTTTCCCAATACTATTTCCAAGATAATCAAACACTTGAAGTCATGATGAAAAACAACAACCAAGCTTGAACAAAACCAGTATTACCTCATATTACTACTGCACAACTTACACACATAGAATAATAATAATAAACTATGTCAATACAAAGTTCATATATATAAACTGTGTACATAATACTTGTAATTACATTTGATTGTGATTCCTGGTTCACTGTGTAGTTGAATCAGGATACCCATTATTGAAAGAATTAATACATATATTTTTAAACTTAAACACTTGACTCATTTAAGATAGTCTTATAGAGTGTTATATGTGTGTGAGTGTCACAGTGTTGTAAAGTGTTGTGGAATAAAAAAAAATGTTTATCTGTCTGTTGTTGTTGTGACTTACACTTCATCATTTTCATAACCCTAGACATCTAACGTAGTCATCACACTATTCCAGAATAATTCTGACTGAGGTAAAAATGTGGTAGCAAGTAAGGTCATCTGTAATACACCACACTTATTAGATACAGATACCTTCACAGCTGATCTCAGTCAGTACACTAAGTCCCCTATAAATATTTATAACATCCCACTTTACCACATATATTGGGGTCCTGTCCGGGATTTTGAATCTTTCCCTATTATAAATATTGGGGGTAATTCACTTCAGGGAATAATAAAAATTAAAAAGGTATCCTTGGGTGAAAATAAATAAGGTTGAGCTATCAGTGCCTGTGGTTGTCCTTAGTTAATTAGTCATAGATAAAATTGTTTAGTTAAATATTTTATACATTTACCTGTTAGAAAATGGCGGACCTGGCCAAATTTCGATCTGCTGCTGTGCAGACTGCGAAAGAGTTAGGAATGGACGGGCAAATTATGATTGCTTATGTCACTGCTGAATGTGACAAATATATTGAACGTGAAGAAAGAAGATTAGAAAAAGAGGCTGAAAGAAAGTTAGAGGCTGAAAAAGAAATTAAGAGGTTGCAGATTGAGGCTGACAAAGAGGCTAAAGCATTGGAGGCAGATAAGGAGATTAAAAGGCTCCAATTAGAAGAACAAAAGGCAGAAAGAGAAGAGAAGCGATTGGCTGCAGAAAGGGAAGCCGAGGAAAGAAGACAGGCTGCAGAGAGGGAAGCAGAAAAGGAGGAGAAGAGATTACAAAGGGAGCACGAGTTACGACTAAGGGAGTTTGAGTTTCAAGGCCATGCTCCTGAAAATGGTGCCAGTCCCTTTACCTCCGATGCTACTGCTAGTCAGGGAGCCTCAACCTCAGCTATGAACTTTCATTTAGATCATTTTGTTGAGAAAGACGATGATATTGAGAGCTATCTAAATAGATATGAACTATTAGCTACCACGTATGGGTTAGAGAGAGAAAGGTGGAGCTTAAAGTTATCTCAAGGGCTTCGTGGGGCAGCTTATGAAGTTTTTGCCAAAATGAGCAGAGGTGATCAAGAAAATTATGACATGCTAAAGCAGGCTCTTTTGTTAAGATACGAAAAGAACGCAGAATTTTATAGGAAAAAATTTAGGAATGCTAAACTACTGTCAGGTGAAACCTATCACCAGTTCTCTGCACGGTTAGAGACATACTTGGAGAAATGGACTTCTCTGGGGAAAACCCAAGATCTTAAGGAAATGGTCCTTATAGAACAATTAAGAGAGTCCATGGCTCCAGACCTGAGAAAGTTTCTCATGGAACAAGGTGCAGAGAGGCTGGGTGAGTTACTAAATGTTGCAGAAAGGTATCAAGCAGCTCAGGCAGAGGTAACAGGTAACAAAAGGAAACAGGTAGACTATTTTAGGGCACCACAGAACTTTAATAAATTTGATCCTAGAGATCATAACCAAAGTAAGCACCAGTTTGATAGGCCACGGTATGACAATAAAAATAAAACCCCACAATTCGATGAAAGGAAATATGATGAAAGAAAATCTTTCAACCAAGGAAAGAGATGGTGTAAAAATTGTAAGATGAACAATTATGACACTGACCGTTGCAGAAGGAACCCTATAGTTATGGCCACCATTCAGGTCAGGTCGACCTCAAGACAGGAGGAGGATATTATGATAAATACCACTCCAGATGAGATGAGGAAGGCACAGGCTGGGGATAAGACCCTCAAGCCTTGTTTCAGGAAATTGTCAACTTGTCATACAACTCCAGGCAAGGGAGATTTTTACATGAAAAACAAGTTGATTTACAGGAAGGCCGGAACTAGATCCAATGGTCACGGACAGTTGGTTCTTCCAAAGACATATAGGGCAGAATTAATAAGGAGCCTACATGTGAAAAAAGATTGGGACCATGAGAAAATAGGTACCATCATTCAAAAGGTGGCTCACAATTATTATTGGCCCAAGGCAAGGTGGGACATTGAGAATTTTGTAGAAAGGTGTAGCATAGCACATGAGGGAACACCCACAAGTGGGAACACTGATCAGGACATTACACGCCACGGGGCAAACGTAGGCCTGACAATAGAAAGAATAATAAAGTGGACCAAGTGGAATGGGAAGCCCCTTTTCACGGACAAGCTTCACTTAACTGTTTTACAATGGCCACTATGCAGAGAGTGCAAAAAGATGTCTTACCCTAGGATAAGCCGAAAATCCCTCAATCGGACTTAAACAAACTGGAGGAAGAAGATGTAGAGAGGAAATCTCTCATCAAGAATTCTAAGTGGGGAGAAAGCCCCAAGAAAAGAATTGGTAGCGGTCGTTTTGTGAATGATAGTTCTGGGAAGAAAAATCATCACTATAGCGCTTCGAGTGGAAGAGACCATACCGGTGCATGGACAAATAGGTCCATATGTAACGCTGTTAAGAACGTGGACTGATGAAAAGGCAGAGGAAAATATTACATCCTCATACCAATATGTGAATGAGCTGACCACTCGTTTAAAAACTGGCTGGAAACTTGCCAATGAAAATTTGAGACAAGCCAGGAAGAAACATGCTGCCTATTTCAACAGGAAGGCTAAGGACAGAGATTTGGCTGTGGGAGAGAAGGTACTGCTTCTTCTACCCGGGAGTCAGAATAAGTTACAAATTGGATGGCAAGGTCCATATACAGTTCTAGAGAAGGTGTCTAGAACCAATTATAAGCTAGATAAGAAGGGGAAAACAAATTCTATCATGTGAATCTCCTGAAGAAATATTTGGAAAGAGAAAATCAGGAAGAGACACACTTGTTGACCTTGTCCATTGCCATGGAGATGAAAAAGGAACCACTTTCATCATTTGAATATCCATTACACCCCTGTGAGACAGCGGCACAGGTGAAAATCAGTACACATTTAACGAAAAATCAGAAAGAGAGAGTGCAACAGGTTCTAGATGATCATACAGAGGTGTTAACGGACCGACCGGGGCATACAAACTTATTGGAATATGATATGAAACTGATAGACCCCACACCTGTCTGTATGAAACCCTATTCGATTCCTTTTGCTAAGGAGAAAGCTTTGAAGGAAGAGATAGACTATTTGTTGAAGGAAGGAATTATTTCACACAGTGAATCTTCGTATAGTTCCAGTGTGGTGCTCTTAAGGAAACCCTCTGGAGAACATAGACTCTGTATAGATTACAGGAGACTGAATGCTATTACAGAAGGACAGGTGGATCCATTGCCGGATACAAATCAGTTGTTTGCCAGGCTAAATAAAGCTAAATATTTCTCAAAAGTGGATCTGAGTAAAGGATACTATCAGATTCCAGTAAAGCCTGAGGTTAGACCATACCTAGCGTTTAGTACCTCAGAGGGACACTATGAGTTTAACAGATTGCCATTTGGATTGAAGAATGCGCCTAGTGTCTTCTCTAGAATGATGAGAAAATTATTGGACCCTCTGAATAATCCATGCATCACAAATTTCATGGATGATATCCTTATAGCAACAGAAACATTTGAGGAACACATTGACTCTCTGAACATGCTGTTTAATCGACTTAGAGAAGCGAATTTAACAGCCCGACCAACAAAATGTTGCGTTGGATGTAAAGAATTAGAATTCTTGGGACACACAGTTTATCAGGGAAACATGACCCCTGACCCCAAGAATTTAGAGAAACTAAAGAAAGCCCCGAGACCACAAACCAAGAAAGACGTGAGATCCTTTGTCTCATTATGTGGTTTCTACCAAAAGTATATCAAAAACTTTAATTCCATATGTGCACCGTTAACTGATTTGACCCGTAAAGGAAATCCAGATCGAATTACATGGACACCACAATGTGAATTAGCTTACCAGGAATTGAAGGAAAAGCTTACAAGCAAACCTATTTTGAAACTACCTGACTTAAGTCAAGAATTCATTGTAAGGACGGATGCCAGTAATATTGGGTTAGGTGCGACTCTGCTACAGAAATCAGATGCATTGGATGGGGAATTAAGCCCAGTGGCATATGCTAGCAGAAAGTTGAATAAAGCTGAAACCAACTACTCAACTAGCGAAAAAGAATGTCTTGCAGTAATATGGCCGATAAAGAAATTCAATATTTATCTGTATGGGAAGGCATTTAAGTTGCAAACGGATCACAAACCCTTGTCGTTTCTAGCGCAGGCTAGACATGAAAATTCTAGATTACTCCGATGGTCATTACTGATGCAGCCATTTGAGTTTAGCATAGAGTATATATCTGGGAAGACAAATCTGGGAGCGGATTTTTTAAGCCGCCATCCGTGTGATGAGAATCACCGTAAGCCCCAGAAATAATAATACATTTCTCTATGTGTATATAGAATTATAGACTGACATATAACGTCTGTTTTAAGAGGGGAGAATTTGTCGTGAAACATTCTAAATCCACATATATAAATTAAAAGGTAAATGTAAAGCCTAACACATAAATTCAATAAAAGGAAAGAGAAATGGTAAAAGTACAGTGCTGTCACAATGGCGTACAAAAAATCCTCCTTGTTTTCTACTTCGTCTGCAAATTGTAACGTTTCACGTTGATAGTAAAGCCTACTGCATCACTACACGCTTTCTACAATAAAACGTGTACTGCATTTCTAAGAAAACCTTGAGATACGCAAGCTGATTAATGACCTAAATTAATACTTCCATTAATTTCATTTTATACACTACGTTAACATAAACGGAAGGACAGATGGAATTAGGATAGAGAGAGGGAGGGCTGAAAGCAGGAACGCAGGCAATACTAACACGCGTCTCGCGATATACAATTAATGCCACCCTCCCCAAGCGAAAGTCCAGAAGCACTAACTTTTTTTCAAATAGACAGTGATAAAAAACACTACCCATACGAGAGTTAGGTTTAAAAACATGAAAAATGCTTATTCGGAAACATGACATTATACTGGTTTACGTTTGAAAGCCTGACAGTACCCAGACACCACATCGTATCGAAGTGAACGGGAGGTAGAAGAAAATGCATATTTTGAACGCAGCCCCTTAGCCCCATAAAATTTATATATTTGGGTTCCATAGGACTTGCTGAGAAAGAATATGTTAAGTGTTACGCAAATAGTCTAGGAATTAACAAATTATAGCCAAAAGAAAATAGTGAGGGTGTCAGACAACACCAAATAATGATCGCACAGTGGCATGTTTTGAAACTACCATTTTACGGGAAATAGGTCACCATGTTAAATCCTATTTGATTGGCGGGAATGATATGTAAGGCTAAACACGATTAGTCGGGCTGCAAATACTAATTTTTGTTGTTAGGGGAGACGGAAGGAAGGGTACTTTTTTTCAAACGCGTGTGTAAACATGGCTCGATTGGTTAGACCCGCCAATATAGGCAATTAAGAGCGTCAGTTCAGTGCCGCATGTTAAAATAAACTTACTAAGAAACAGTGCGTTGAGAGCCAGATCATGTTTTTCTAAATAAAAGTCTGGGACAGAGGCAGATCGGAATTTGTGCCATTATTCATCGCCAGTCAACGTATCTGTGTATTATTTCCATGAACTGTGGTAAGCTTGATATATTCGATATCTTTTAATGAAAATTGAATGTAAATTGATAATTTATGTCTGTATATGTGTGTGGTTCAGTAGCCAACATGAGGCAAGGCCTAAATATTGCTCCAACCTGAACAGGAGGTGTCGGAGAAAAGTAAAACTGCATGGAATTGCCAAACAGTACACTGACACCTATCTTATTGACTAGAAGGAACTAATGCTGGAATTGCAGAGGCGTAGTAACCATTAGGGAGGAGTATACTGGTGTAAATTGTTTCAGATGAAGCTAGCAGTTGGTCTACCGCTCTGAACTCAGTGTTTGTTATGTATTGTGTTCAGTGAGGAAATAGATTATAAATTAGTTCTGAAATAGGAGGTACAACCTTCTTGTTTCAGGGACTGTGGTCCTAGTTATTGAAGCAGCACCTGGTCTGAGTTTTGCTGAATCCAGAGGCTGACAGCATACTCCTTGGTCCAGATAGCGACCAGTGAGGTGTCTCCAGAACACAGGAAGCAATCGAGCAGAGGAGTCTTTTCCTGCAGCCATCACGAAAGATAAGCTTCTGTGGCCAGAGTAGCTCAACATTATGTGCTCCCTCAAAAATTGACATTTTATCAAACACAGAGGGACAATTAATTGGTTCAAATGACAGGAACTGTGAACTTTTCCCAATACTATTTCCAAGATAATCAAACACTTGAAGTCATGATGAAAAACAACAACCAAGCTTGAACAAAACCAGTATTACCTCATATTACTACTGCACAACTTACACACATAGAATAATAATAATAAACTATGTCAATACAAAGTTCATATATATAAACTGTGTACATAATACTTGTAATTACATTTGATTGTGATTCCTGGTTCACTGTGTAGTTGAATCAGGATACCCATTATTGAAAGAATTAATACATATATTTTTAAACTTAAACACTTGACTCATTTAAGATAGTCTTATAGAGTGTTATATGTGTGTGAGTGTCACAGTGTTGTAAAGTGTTGTGGAATAAAATAAATTGTTTATCTGTCTGTTGTTGTTGTGACTTACATTTCATCATTTTCATAACCCTAGACATCTAACGTAGTTATCACACTATTCCAGAATAATTCTGACTGAGGTAAAAATGTGGTAGCAAGTAAGGTCATCTGTAATACACCACACTTATTAGATACAGATACCTTCACAGCTGATCTCAGTCAGTACACTAAGTCCCCTATAAATATTTATAACATCCCACTTTACCACATATATTGGGGTCCTGTCCGGGATTTTGAATCTTTCCCTATTATAAATATTGAGGGTAATTCACTTCAGGGAATAATAAAAATTAAAAAGATATCCTTGGGTGAAAATAAATAAGGTTGAGCTATCAGTGCCTGTGGTTGTCCTTAGTTAATTAGTCATAGATAAAATTGTTTAGTTAAATATTTTATACATTTACCTGTTAGAAAATGGCGGACCTGGCCAAATTTCGATCTGCTGCTGTGCAGACTGCGAAAGAGTTAGGAATGGACGGGCAAATTATGATTGCTTATGTCACTGCTGAATGTGACAAATATATTGAACGTGAAGAAAGAAGATTAGAAAAAGAGGCTGAAAGAAAGTTAGAGGCTGAAAAAGAAATTAAGAGGTTGCAGATTGAGGCTGACAAAGAGGCTAAAGCATTGGAGGCAGATAAGGAGATTAAAAGGCTCCAATTAGAAGAACAAAAGGCAGAAAGAGAAGAGAAGCGATTGGCTGCAGAAAGGGAAGCCGAGGAAAGAAGACAGGCTGCATAGAGGGAAGCAGAAAAGGAGGAGAAGAGATTACAAAGGGAGCACGAGTTACGACTAAGGGAGTTTGAGTTTCAAGGCCATGCTCCTGAAAATGGTGCCAGTCCCTTTACCTCCGATGCTACTGCTAGTCAGGGAGCCTCAACCTCAGCTATGAACTTTCATTTAGATCATTTTGTTGAGAAAGACGATGATATTGAGAGCTATCTAAATAGATATGAACTATTAGCTACCACGTATGGGTTAGAGAGAGAAAGGTGGAGCTTAAAGTTATCTCAAGGGCTTCGTGGGGCAGCTTATGAAGTTTTTGCCAAATGAGCAGAGGTGATCAAGAAAATTATGACATGCTAAAGCAGGCTCTTTTGTTAAGATATGAAAAGAACGCAGAATTTTATAGGAAAGAATTTAGGAATGCTAAACTACTGTCAGGTGAAACCTATCACCAGTTCTCTGCACGGTTAGAGACATACTTGGAGAAATGGACTTCTCTGGGGAAAACCCAAGATCTTAAGGAAATGGTCCTTATAGAACAATTAAGAGAGTCCATGGCTCCAGACCTGAGAAAGTTTCTCATGGAACAAGGTGCAGAGAGGCTGGGTGAGTTACTAAATGTTGCAGAAAGGTATCAAGCAGCTCAGGCAGAGGTAACAGGTAACAAAAGGAAACAGGTAGACTATTTTAGGGCACCACAGAACTTTAATAAATTTGATCCTAGAGATCATAACCAAAGTAAGCACCAGTTTGATAGGCCACGGTATGACAATAAAAATAAAACCTCACAATTCGATGAAAGGAAATATGATGAAAGAAAATTTTTCAACCAAGGAAAGAGATGGTGTAAAAATTGTAAGATGAACAATCATGACACTGACCGTTGCAGAAGGAACCCTATAGTTATAGCCACCCTTCAGGTCAGGTCGACCTGAAGACAGGATTAGGATATTATGATAAATACCACTCCAGATGAGATGAGGAAGGCACAGGCTGGGGATAAGACCCTCAAGCCTTGTTTCAGGAAATTGTCAACTTGTCATACAACTCCAGGCAAGGGAGATTTTTACATGAAAAACAAGTTGATTTACAGGAAGGCCGGAACTAGATCCAATGGTCACGGACAGTTGGTTCTTCCAAAGACATATAGGGCAGAATTAATAAGGAGCCTACATGTGAAAAAAGATTGGGACCATGAGAAAATAGGTACCATCATTCAAAAGGTGGCTCACAATTATTATTGGCCCAAGGCAAGGTGGGACATTGAGAATTTTGTAGAAAGGTGTAGCATAGCACATGAGGGAACACCCACAAGTGGGAACATTGATCAGGACCTGGACACGCCACGGGGCAAACGTAGGCCTGACAATAGAAAGAATAATAAAGTGGACCAAGTGGAATGGGAAGCCCCTTTTCACGGACAAGCTTCACTTAACTGTTTTACAATGGCCACTATGCAGAGAGTGCAAAAAGATGTCTTACCCCAGGATAAGCCGAAAATCCCTCAATCGGACTTAAACAAACTGGAGGAAGAAGATGTAGAGAGGAAATCTCTCATCAAGAATTCTAAGCGGGGAAAAAGCCCCAAGAAAAGAATTGGTAGCGGTCGTTTTGTGAATGATAGTTCTGGGAAGAAAAATCATCACTATAGCGCTTCGAGTAGAAGAGACCATACCGGTGCATGGACAAATAGGTCCACAAAATTAAAGGTCCATATGTAACGCTGTTAAGAACGTGGACTGATGAAAAGGCAGAGGAAAATATTACATCCTCATACCAATATGTGAATGAGCTGACCACTCGTTTAAAAACTGGCTGGAAACTTGCCAATGAAAATTTGAGACAAGCCAGGAAGAAACATGCTGCCTATTTCAACAGGAAGGCTAAGGACAGAGATTTGGCTGTGGGAGAGAAGGTACTGCTTCTTCTACCCGGGAGTCAGAATAAGTTACAAATTGGATGGCAAGGTCCATATACAGTTCTAGAGAAGGTGTCTAGAACCAATTATAAGCTAGATAAGAAGGGGAAAGAAAAAATCTATCATGTGAATCTCCTGAAGAAATATTTGGAAAGAGAAAATCAGGAAGAGACACACTTGTTGACCTTGTCCATTGCCATGGAGATGAAAAAGGAACCACTTTCATCATTTGAATATCCATTACACCCCTGTGAGACAGCGGCACAGGTGAAAATCAGTACACATTTAACGAAAAATCAGAAAGAGAGAGTGCAACAGGTTCTAGATGATCATACAGAGGTGTTAACGGACCGACCGGGGCATACAAACGTATTGGAATATGATATAAAACTGATAGACCCCACACCTGTCTGTATGAAACCCTATTCGATTCCTTTTGCTTAGGAGAAAGCTTTGAAGGAAGAGATAGACTATTTGTTGAAGGAAGGAATTATTTCACACAGTGAATCTTCGTATAGTTCCAGTGTGGTGCTCTTAAGGAAACCCTCTGGAGAACATAGACTCTGTATAGATTACAGGAGACTGAATGCTATTACAGAAGGACAGGTGGATCCATTGCCGGATACAAATCAGTTGTTTGCCAGGCTAAATAAAGCTAAATATTTCTCAAAAGTGGATCTGAGTAAAGGATACTATCAGATTCCAGTAAAGCCTGAGGTTAGACCATACCTAGCGTTTAGTACCTCAGAGGGACACTATGAGTTTAACAGATTGCCATTTGGATTGAAGAATGCGCCTAGTGTCTTCTCTAGAATGATGAGAAAATTATTGGACCCTCTGAATAATCCATGCATCACAAATTTCATGGATGATATCCTTATAGCAACAGAAACATTTGAGGAACACATTGACTCTCTGAACATGCTGTTTAATCGACTTAGAGAAGCGAATTTAACAGCCCGACCAACAAAATGTTGCGTTGGATGTAAAGAATTAGAATTCTTGGGACACACAGTTTATCAGGGAAACATGACCCCTGACCCAAAGAATTTAGAGAAACTAAAGAAAGCCCCGAGACCACAAACCAAGAAAGACGTGAGATCCTTTGTCTCATTATGTGGTTTCTACCAAAAGTATATCAAAAACTTTAATTCCATATGTGCACCGTTAACTGATTTGACCCGTAAAGGAAATCCAGATCGAATTACATGGACACCACAATGTGAATTAGCTTACCAGGAATTGAAGGAAAAGCTTACAAGCAAACCTATTTTGAAACTACCTGACTTAAGTCAAGAATTCATTGTAAGGACGGATGCCAGTAATATTGGGTTAGGTGCGACTCTGCTACAGAAATCAGATGCATTGGATGGGGAATTAAGCCCAGTGGCATATGCTAGCAGAAAGTTGAATAAAGCTGAAACCAACTACTCAACTAGCGAAAAAGAATGTCTTGCAGTAATATGGCCGATAAAGAAATTCAATATTTATCTGTATGGGAAGGCATTTAAGTTGCAAACGGATCACAAACCCTTGTCGTTTCTAGCGCAGGCTAGACATGAAAATTCTAGATTACTCCGATGGTCATTACTGATGCAGCCATTTGAGTTTAGCATAGAGTATTTATCTGGGAAGACAAATCTGGGAGCGGATTTTTTAAGCCGCCATCCGTGTGATGAGAATCACCGTAAGCCCCAGAAATAATAATAAATTTCTCTATGTGTATATAGAATTATAGACTGACATATAACGTCTGTTTTAAGAGGGGAGAATTTGTCGTGAAACATTCTAAATCCACATATATAAATTAAAAGGTAAATGTAAAGCCTAACACATAAATTCAATAAAAGGAAAGAGAAATGGTAAAAGTACAGTGCTGTCACAACGGCGTACAAAAAATCCCCCTTGTTTTCTACTTCGTCTGCAAATTGTAACGTTTCACGTTGATAGTAAAGCCTACTGCATCACTACACGCTTTCTACAATAAAACGTGTACTGCATTTCTAAGAAAACCTTGAGATACGCAAGCTGATTAATGACCTAAATTAATACTTCCATTAATTTCATTTTATACACTACGTTAACATAAACGGAACGACAGATGGAATTAGGATAGAGAGAGGGAGGGCTGAAAGCAGGAACGCAGGCAATACTAACACGCGTCTCGCGATATACAATTAATGCCACCCTCCCCAAGCGAAAGGCCAGAAGCACTAACTTTTTTTCAAACAGACAGTGATAAAAAACACTACCCATACGAGAGTTAGGTTTAAAAACATGAAAAATGCTTATTCGGAAACATGACATTATACTGGTTTACGTTTGAAAGCCTGACAGTACCCAGACACCACATCGTATCGAAGTGAACGGGAGGTAGAAGAAAATGCATATTTTGAACGCAGCCCCTTAGCCCCATAAAATTTATATATTTGGGTTCCTTAGGACTTGCTGACAAAGAATATGTTAAGTGTTACGCAAATAGTCTAGGAATTAACAAATTATAGCCAAAAGAAAATAGTGAGGGTGTCAGACAACACCAAATAATGATCGCACAGTGGCATGTTTTGAAACTACCATTTTACGGGAAATAGGTCACCATGTTAAATCCTATTTGATTGGCGGGAATGATATGTAAGGCTAAACACGATTAGTCGGGCTGCAAATACTAATTTTTGTTGTTAGGGGAGACGGAAGGAAGGGTACATTTTTCAAACGCGTGTGTAAACATGGCTCGATTGGTTAGACCCGCCAATATAGGCAATTAGGAGCGTCAGTTCAGTGCCACATGTTAAAATAAACTTACTAAGAAACAGTGCGTTGAGAGCCAGATCATGTTTTTCTAAATAAAAGTCTGGGACAGAGGCAGATCGGAATTTGTGCCATTATTCATCGCCAGTCAACGTATCTGTGTATTATTTCCATGAACTGTGGTAAGCTTGATATATTCGATATCTTTTAATGAAAATTGAATGTAAATTGATAATTTATGTCTGTATATGTGTGTGGTTCAGTAGCCAACATGAGGCAAGGCCTAAATATTGCTCCAACCTGAACAGGAGGTGTCGGAGAAAAGTAAAACTGCATGGAATTGCCAAACAGTACACTGACACCTATCTTATTGACTAGAAGGAACTAATGCTGGAATTGCAGAGGCGTAGTAACCATTAGGGAGGAGTATACTGGTGTAAATTGTTTCAGATGAAGCTAGCAGTTGGTCTACCGCTCTGAACTCAGTGTTTGTTATGTATTGTGTTCAGTGAGGAAATAGATTATAAATTAGTTCTGAAATAGGAGGTACAACCTTCTTGTTTCAGGGACTGTGGTCCTAGTTATTGAAGCAGCACCTGGTCTGAGTTTTGCTGAATCCAGAGGCTGACAGCTTAGTCCTTGGTCCAGATAGCGACCAGTGAGGTGTCTCCAGAACACAGGAAGCAATCGAGCAGAGGAGTCTTTTCCTGCAGCCATCGCGAAAGATAAGCTTCTGTGGCCAGAGTAGCTCAACATTATGTGCCCCCTCAAAAATTGACATTTTATCAAACACAGAGGGACAATTAATTGGTTCAAATGACAGGAACTGTGAACTTTTCCCAATACTATTTCCAAGATAATCAAACACTTGAAGTCATGATGAAAAACAACAACCAAGCTTGAACAAAACCAGTATTACCTCATATTACTACTACACAACTTACACACATAGAATAATAATAATAAACTATGTCAATACAAAGTTCATATATATAAACTGTGTACATAATACTTGTAATTACAATTGATTGTTATTCCTGGTTCACTGTGTAGTTGAATCAGGATACCCATTATTGAAAGAATTAATACATATATTTTTAAACGTAAACACTTGACTCATTTAAGATAGTCTTATAGAGTGTTATATGTGTGTGAGTGTCACAGTGTTGTAAAGTGTTGTGGAATAAAATAAATTGTTTATCTGTCTGTTGTTGTTGGGACTTACACTTCATCATTTTCATAATCCTAGACATCTAACATAGTCATCACACTATTCCAGAATAATTCTGACTGAGGTAAAAATGTGGTAGCAAGTAAGGTCATCTGTAATGCACCACACTTATTAGATACAGATACCTTCACAGCTGATCTCAGTCAGTACACTAAGTCCCCTATAAATATTTATAACATCCCACTTTACCACATATATTGGGGTCCTGTCCGGGATTTTGAATCTTTCCCTATTATAAATATTGGGGGTAATTCACTTCAGGGAATAATAAAAATTAAAAAGGTATCCTTGGGTGAAAATAAATAAGGTTGAGCTATCAGTGCCTGTGGTTGTCCTTAGTTAATTAGTCATAGATAAAATTGTTTAGTTAAATATTTTATACATTTACCTGTTAGAAAATGGCGGACCTGGCCAAATTTCGATCTGCTGCTGTGCAGACTGCGAAAGAGTTAGGAATGGACGGGCAAATTATGATTGCTTATGTCACTGCTGAATGTGACAAATATATTGAACGTGAAGAAAGAAGATTAGAAAAAGAGGCTGAAAGAAAGTTAGAGGCTGAAAAAGAAATTAAGAGGTTGCAGATTGAGGCTGACAAAGAGGCTAAAGCATTGGAGGCAGATAAGGAGATTAAAAGGCTCCAATTAGAAGAACAAAAGGCAGAAAGAGAAGAGAAGCGATTGGCTGTAGAAAGGGAAGCCGAGGAAAGAAGACAGGCTGCAGAGAGGGAAACAGAAAAGGAGGAGAAGAGATTACAAAGGGAGCACGAGTTACGACTAAGGGAGTTTGAGTTTCAAGGCCATGCTCCTGAAAATGGTGCCAGTCCCTTTACCTCCGATGCTACTGCTAGTCAGGGAGCCTCAACCTCAGCTATGAACTTTCATTTAGATCATTTTGTTGAGAAAGACGATGATATTGAGAGCTATCTAAATAGATATGAACTATTAGCTACCACGTATGGGTTAGAGAGAGAAAGGTGGAGCTTAAAGTTATCTCAAGGGCTTCGTGGGGCAGCTTATGAAGTTTTTGCCACAATGAGCAGAGGTGATCAAGAAAATTATGACATGCTAAAGCAGGCTCTTTTGTTAAGATACGAAAAGAACGCAGAATTTTATAGGAAAGAATTTAGGAATGCTAAACTACTGTCAGGTGAAACCTATCACCAGTTCTCTGCACGGTTAGAGACATACTTGGAGAAACTGACTTCTCTGGGGAAAACCCAAGATCTTAAGGAAATGGTCCTTATAGAACAATTAAGAGAGTCCATGGCTCCAGACCTGAGAAAGTTTCTCATGGAACAAGGTGCAGAGAGGCTGGGTGAGTTACTAAATGTTGCAGAAAGGTATCAAGCAGCTCAGGCAGAGGTAACAGGTAACAAAAGGAAACAGGTAGACTATTTTAGGGCACCACAGAACTTTAATAAATTTGATCCTAGAGATCATAACCAAAGTAAGCACCAGTTTGATAGGCCACGGTATGACAATAAAAATAAAACCCCACAATTCGATGAAAGGAAATATGATGAAAGAAAATCTTTCAACCAAGGAAAGAGATGGTGTAAAAATTGTAAGATGAACAATCATGACACTGACCGTTGCAGAAGGAACCCTATAGTTATGGCCACCCTTCAGGTCAAGTCGACCTGAAGACAGGAGGAGGATATTATGATAATTACCACTCCAGATGAGATGAGGAAGGCACAGGCTGGGGATAAGACCCTCAAGCCTTGTTTCAGGAAATTGTCAACTTGTCATACAACTCCAGGCAAGGGAGATTTTTACATGAAAAACAAGTTGATTTACAGGAAGGCCGGAACTAGATCCAATGGTCACGGACAGTTGGTTCTTCCAAAGACATATAGGGCAGAATTAATAAGGAGCCTACATGTGAAAAAAGATGGGGACCATGAGAAAATAGGTACCATCATTCAAAAGGTGGCTCACAATTATTATTGGCCCAAAGCAAGGTGGGACATTGAGAATTTTGTAGAAAGGTGTAGCATAGCACATGAGGGAACACCCACAAGTTGGAACATTGATCAGGACCTGGACACGCCACGGGGCAAACGTAGGCCTGACAATAGAAAGAATAATAAAGTGGACCAAGTGGAATGGGAAGCCCCTTTTCACGGACAAGCTTCACTTAACTGTTTTACAATGGCCACTATGCAGAGAGTGCAAAAAGATGTCTTACCCCAGGATAAGCCGAAAATCCCTCAATCGGACTTAAACAAACTGGAGGAAGAAGATGTAGAGAGGAAATCTCTCATCAAGAATTTTAAGTGGGGAGAAAGCCCCAAAAGAAAAATTGGTAGCGGCCGTTTTGTGAATGATAATTCTGGGAGGAAAAATCATCACTATAAAGCTTCGAGTGGAAGAGACCATACCGGTGCATGGACAAATAGGTCCACACAATTAAAGGTCCATATGTAACGCTGTTAAGAACGTGGACTGATGAAAAGGCAGAGGAAAATATTACATCCTCATACCAATATGTGAATGAGCTGACCACTCGTTTAAAAACTGGCTGGAAACTTGCCAATGAAAATTTGAGACAAGCCAGGAAGAAACATGCTGCCTATTTCAACAGGAAGGCTAAGGACAGAGATTTGGCTGTGGGAGAGAAGGTACTGCTTCTTCTACCCGGGAGTCAGAATAAGTTACAAATTGGATGGCAAGGTCCATATACAGTTCTAGAGAAGGTGTCTAGAACAAATTATAAGATAGATAAGAAGGGGAAAGAAAAAATCTATCATGTGAATCTCCTGAAGAAATATTTGGAAAGAGAACATCAGGAAGAGACACACATGTTGACCTTGTCCATCGCCATGGAGATGAAAAAGGAACCACTTTCATCATTTGAATATCCATTACACCCCTGTGAGACAGCAGCACAGGTGAAAATCAGTACACATTTAACGAAAAATCAGAAAGAGAGAGTGCAACAGGTTCTAGATAATCATACAGAGGTGTTAACGGACCGACCGGGGCATACAAACTTATTGGAATATGATATGAAACTGATAGACCCCACACCTGTCTGTATGAAACCCTATTCGATTCCTTTTGCTAAGGAGAAAGCTTTGAAGGAAGAGATAGACTATTTGTTGAAGGAAGGAATTATTTCACACAGTGAATCTTCGTATAGTTCCAGTGTTGTACTCTTAAGGAAACCCTCTGGAGAACATAGACTCTGTATAGATTACAGGAGACTGAATGCTATTACAGAAGGACAGGTGGATCCATTGCCGGATACAAATCAGTTGTTTGCCAGACTAAATAAAGCTAAATATTTCTCAAAAGTGGATCTGAGTAAAGGATACTATCAGATTCCAGTAAAGCCTGAGGTTAGACCATACCTAGCTTTTAGTACCTCAGAAGGACACTATGAGTTTAATAGATTGCCATTTGGATTGAAGAATGCACCTGGTGTCTTCTCTAGAATGATGAGAAAATTATTGGACCCTCTGAATAATCCATGTATCACAAATTTCATGGATGATATCCTTATAGCAACAGAAACATTTGAGGAACACATTGACTCTCTGAACATGCTGTTTAATCGACTTAGAGAAGCGAATTTAACAGCCCGACCAACCAAATGTTGCGTTGGATGTAAAGAATTAGAATTTTTGGGACACACAGTCCATCAGGGAACATGACCCCTGACCCCAAGAATTTAGAGAAACTAAAGAAAGCCCCGAGACCACAAACCAAGAAAGACGTGAGATCCTTTGTCTCATTATGTGGTTTCTACCAAAAGTATATCAAAAACTTTAATTCCATATGTGCACCGTTAACTGATTTGACACGTAAAGGAAATCCAGATCGAATTACATGGACACCACAATGTGAATTAGCTTACCAGGAATTGAAGGAAAAGCTCACAAGCAAACCTATTTTGAAATTACCTGACTTAGGTCAAGAATTCATTGTAAGGACGGATGCCAGTAATATTGGGTTAGGTGCGACTCCGCTACTGTCACGTAGGTCCTTTATATCATTAAATTGCCTACATCTTCTTCCTATTCTCTCACCGCATCTTTTATTTTATTATCTTTCCTTACTTGTTTTTTTCTGTATTTTTCGCATCACTCGTTTGCGAAATAATTTTCTTCAGTATTCTCAAACTTTACCTTTGTGTTTTCTCATACTGGGATACGTAATTCGGTACTTGTGCGTTAATTCACCGGTTAAATCAAATTGTGGATATTTATTACCCAAACCGATCACCATACTCTTTCTTGACTGAAAAAGTGTCATTGTCCTCTCCCCCCTCCCCGTTGCTTAGAATTTTTTTTAAAAACACGCCTGCCGTTCGTAAGGTTGTAGTGACGTAGCACATTCTGCCGTAGGGGATGGAAGTGTTATAGGCTTCGAGGTTACTGGGTCCCAGCTTTATGAGGTGGGGTGGCCTGTTCCCTTCCTCGCTGCCGTTGCCTTCTCTAACTCAAGATAAGAGGCAGGTACCCTTTTACAGCTGGTTAGACTGATGCGTGACACCTGTTCCCTTTCTCGCTGCCGTTGCCTTCTCTAACTCAAGATAAGAGGCAGGTACCCTTTTACAGCTGGTTAGACTGATGCGTGACACCTGTTCCCTTTCTCGCTGCCGTTGCCTTCTCTAACTCAGGATCAGAGTAAGGTACCCATTTACAGCTGTTATGGAGTGTTAGAGACTTCACCATACTAGGTCCAGCATCGAGAGATGGGGTCTACCTAGCTATAAATGGGTACTTAACTTTGAGCTAGGGAAGGAAAAGACAGCGAGGAAGGAAACTGGTCTCCCCACCTCTCGATGCTGGACCTAGTATGGTGAAGTCTCTAACACTCCATAACCAGCTGTAAATGGGTACCTGACTCTGATCCTGAGTTAGAGAAGGCAACGGCAGCGAGGAAGGGAACATGTGTCACGCATCAGTCAAACCAGCTGTAAAAGGGTGCCTGACTCTGATCTTGAGTTAGAGAAGGCAACGGCAGCGATTTCCCTTGTTTCCTTTGTACCGTTAACTTGTAGAACTGATTCAATTCCGTTCTATTGTTTTATAACCTGTTTTTAAAAATACGGGGGGGGGGGGGGTGTTGAGGCGGGTCTGTCGTAAGGGTGTCAACTATGAATGCAAGAGAGACGCTTTTTTTTTAACTTGCCTCCCAAATCACAATGTGAAATCAACATTGTTCAGGCAAGAAAAAGTACGGTTCTCGGTTTGGTAATAAATTTCCAGAATTTATTAACCGGTGAATAAACGCACAAGAACCCGTAATTCTATTACGTCGATGTCAGAGGACGAAACTGTGAATGTGCTTCATACTTAGAAATAGGGCCGACTTATCGTCTGCAAATTATCACCTGTCAAAGGCGTTTTCCCAGGCTGAATTTCTCGGCGAAGAGTAAAATCGCTACCTGACACGGCACTCACTGTTGGTCATTCTAAACGTAGGTGCTAAAACTGCCAACACGCTTTCGCCCAGTGCAGACGGTTGTCTGAGATTTGCAACTGACACGCGCTTTTCCCGGTCAGTTTGTTAACGAAGGTGCGAAATCGCACCGGTGACAGTTACGACATGCTTCTAAGTGAAACGTAGGTGTTATGAGAAGGGGAGAGATCAGGGTTGGGGAAATAGTTCATCCTTCGTCTGATTCTAAGATATTAACCCGAGTTTGAAACTTTATTTCATTTCACTCAGTAACTTCGCAGTAAAGACAGAACTAGCCTTCGTTCGATTTCTAAATAATCTCTGTTAATAGAGATGGCCTTTAGTTTGGTCGAAGTGGTTTAAGTTCTTAGTTTTCTGCGTTTGAGGTAAAATATGATATTATATAGTAGTTCTCTAGTATTTTGTGAAGTGATTTAGTGTTATAATCGCCGATTTCATTTTAAACTAGTTCTGTGTGCAGAGTGAATATTTTGATAGTTTGTTATTTCTTTAATCGACGAGTTGCAGTGGAAATACAAAATAAATTATATTTTTAGCTTACTAAACAAGTAGCTGAAATGAGTTTAATTTAACTGTTAAATACTCAGTCGAAACGGCTTTAATAACAAACTTATAAATGCTAGACGCGACATCAGTGAGTTTTGACGGAATACGCATGATATTCCTAATTCATGATGATCGATATTTTTATATAACTTATTTCTCGGGTAGTTTTAAATTATAAGTCAAGTGGTCGGCTTGCTATTTAAAATGTAAGTTATATTGAGTACATAATATGTAACTGATTTATATGTGCTTTTCCTTTTATACAGTGGAATACTGGGGTGACCCGAACTTTACCAGAATTTAATAAGAGTTTCATACTTGTGAAGAAATAGACAGTCCTTACTTTGAACCACGTGGGTTTCTCAAGTAACACTGATCTGACAGTGCTTATGCCCACAGAGTTAGACAGAAACACTATATCCCACTAACGGGTTTTCAAAGACTGTAATGATCAATACTGGGCCTGTGAACCAGATCTTAATTTCTTCCATAAACTCTACGTAAATTTTCTGCCTGGCGGCGAGAATAATTACAATCAATAACATTAACGTTCCGACATTGTTGACAAGTGAGTGGGGGAACTAAGATTTTCTGTTTGAGAGAAGTTGGCCACCGGTCATCTTCCTAATTAAGGGAAACTTCGTGTTCTGACATTTTGTGCTCGTTTAAGCCTAATTCTTACCTCGTGAGTCAAGTGACATTAACTTTAGTCTGAAATAACTATCGCCTGAAGCAGACGCTCCCCAGATCCATTTTGATGAAACCAACAAACAAATCTGCAGAGCTGGGATCTGTTTTCATTAAACGACAGTAACAGATAAAAAGTGTGAGTGTCCAAAATTTGCGCCAGCCGGCGAAACCACAACACGATTGTAAGTATATCAGGGCCCTGATGAAAGAACCGAGTGAAAGTGACGGAAAGATGTTCGTTGTATAATACCCTCACTTGTTATATTTGCTTTTTCCTTAGGCGAGATTTGCTGCTCAAGTAACGTGTTCCTTTAGAATAGATACTGCTGTCAAAGTCAGTCTATACCTTCAAAGAGGGACAATAGTAGACCCTAACCATATGTATTTGTGACTCTTTGGGCCATCATCTGTCTCATAACGGGGCTGTGGGCTAACCCTAGAGTTAATATCATCACGGGGCTATCATCCTAGTAGCATTTTCCTTGAATTCTATGACTATTTGTATATGGTTTTTTTCCTTGATGTAAATTTTGGTGTTGTGAGAGATTTTGATATGATAATTAAAATATCTCTCTTGAACAAAAAAACCAGTGCGTTGGTCAGCTCGATCCCAATTATCTGTATAAGCATTGTTATAGATTTTCCAAGTCTGTGTGTTTTACTGTCGTCACGTGTATGTGCGTGCCCGTGAGTAGATAGAAATATTATGTAATATATATGAGGATTAGACTGTCGGACTCTGTAAAAGTCGTCGTAGAAGATAGGTGAGAGAGAGAAAAATTCTTTTTCGCTTTCAGCGACAGCCTCTATACCACAGTCTATCATCTCACGTGTGTGGAAATTCTATTGTTTTACTAATTCTCACGGTGCAAATCACCTATTCAAACTATTCAGAAGGGACCAAACCCAAGTCTTAATTCTCCTATCCAAAATCTACGACAGCTACAGAAATCAGATGCATTGGATGGGGAATTAAGCCCAGTGGCATATGCTAGCAGAAAGTTGAATAAAGCTGAAATCAACTACTCAACTAGCGAAAAAGAATGTATTGCAGTAATATGGGCAATAAAGAAATTCAATATTTATCTATATGGGAAGGCATTTAAGTTGCAAACGGATCACAAACCCTTGTCGTTTCTAGCGCAGGCTAGACATGAAAATTCTAGATTACTCCGTTGGTCATTACTGATGCAGCCATTTGAGTTTAGCATAGAGTATATATCTGGAAAGACAAATCTGGGAGCGGATTTTTTAAGCCGCCATCCGTGTGATGAGAATCACCTTAAGTCCCAGAAATAATAATAATTTTCTCTATGTGTATATAGAATTATAGACTGACATATAACGTCTGTTTTAAGAGGGGAGAATTTGTCGTGAAACATTCTAAATCCACATATATAAATTAAAAGGTACATGTAAAGCCTAACGAATAAATTCAATAAAAGGATAGAGAAATGGTTAAAGACCCGTGCTTTCCAATAGCGTACGCCTGTGTTAATAGAACGTCATGCTAGTTGAACAATAAAAACCCCTTTTTATGCTTCGTCTGCATATTCTCACGCTTTCACGTGATAGTAAAGCCTACTGCATCAATACACGCCTTCTACAATAAAACGTGTACTGCATTTCTAAGAAAACCTTGAGATACGCAGGCTGATTAATGACCTAAATTAATACTAGCATTAATTACACTACGTTAACATAAACGAAAGGACAGATGGAATTAGGAGAGAGAGAGAGGGCTGAAAGCAGGAACGCATGCAACACTACCCCGCGTCTCGCGATACAAAATTAATGCCATCACGCGTGTAAGGCCACAAGCACTAACTTTTTTCAAATCGACAGTGATAAAAAACACTACCCATACGAGAGTTAGGTTTAAAAACCTGTAAAATGCTTATAAGGAAACCTGACATTCTACTGTTTTATGTCTGAAATCCTGACATTAGTATGACAGTACAGCAGACACCATAAAGTTTGGAAGTGAGGAGGTGGCAACAGCACGACTATCCTAGAAGAAAATGCATATTTTGAACGCAGCCCCTTTGCCCCATTAAATTTATATATTTGGGTTCCTTAGGACTTGCTGACAAAGAATATGTTAAGTGTTACGCAAATAGTCTAGGAATAACAAATTATAGCCAAAAGAAAATAGTGAGGGTGTCAGACAACACCAAATAATAATCGCACAGTGGCATGTTTTGAAACCACTATTTTACGGGAAATAGGCCACCATGTAAAATCCTATTTGATTGGATAGAAGTAAATGTAAGGCTAAACACGATTAGTCGGGCTACAAATACTAATTCTTTGTTGTTAGGGAAACGTGAGTAGGAGTACCTTTTTGAAAAGCTGTGTAAACATGGCCCGATTGGTTAGACCCGCCAATATAGGCAATTAGGAGCGTTAGTTCAGTGCCACATGTTAAAATAAACTTACTAAGAAACAGTGCGTTGAGAGCCAGATCATATTTTTCGAAATAAAAGTCTGGGACAGAGGCAGATCGGAATTTGTGCCATTATTCATCGCCAGTCAACGTATCTGTGTATTATTTCCATGAATTGTGGTAAGCTTGATATATTCATATCTTTTTAATGAAAATTGAATGTAAATTGATAATTTATGTCTGTATATGTGTGTGGTTCAGTGGCAAACATGAGGCAAGGCCTAAATCTTGCTCCAACTGAACAGAAGGTGTCGGAGGAAAGTAAAACTGCATGGAATTGCCAAACAGTACACTGACACCTATCTTATTGACTAGAAGGAAATAATGCTGGAATTGCAGAGGCGTAGTAACCATTAGGGAGGAGTATACTGGTGTAAATTGTTTCAGATGAAGATAGCAGTTGGCCTACCGCTCTGAAATCAGTGTTTTTTATGTATTGTGTTCAGTCTGGAAATAGATTATAAATTAGTTCTGAAATAGGAGGTACAACCTTCTTGTTTCAGGGACTGTGGTCCCAGTTATTGAAGCAGCACCTGGTCTGAGTTTTGCGGAATCCAGAGGCTGACAGCATACTCCTTGGTCCAGATAGCGACCAGTGAGGTGTCTCCAGAACACAGGAAGCAATCGAGCAGAGGAGTCTTTTCCTGCCGCCATCACGAAAGATAAGCTTCTGTGGCCAGAGTAGCTCAACATTATGTGCCCCCTCAAAAATTGACATTTTATTAAACACAGAGGGACAATTAATTGGTTCAAATGACAGGAACTGTGAACTTTTCCCAATACTATTTCCAAGATAATCAAACACTTGAAGTCATGATGAAAAACAACAACCAAGCTTGAACAAAACCAGTATTACCTCATATTACGACTTCACAAATTACACACATAGAATAATAATAATAAAATATGTCAATACAAAGTTCATATATATAAACTGTGTACATACTACTTGTAATTACATTTGATTGTGAATCCTGGTTCACTGTGTAGTTGAATCAGGATATCCATTATTGACAAGAATTAATACATATATTTTTTTTAAATTTAAACACTTGACTCATTTAAGATAGTCTTATAGAGTGTTATATGTGTGTGAGTGTCACAGTGTTGTAAAGTGTTGTGGAATAAAATAAATTGTTTATCTGTCTGTTGTTGTTGTGACTTACACTTCATCATTTTCATAACCCTAGACATTTAACGTAGTCATCACAATATTCCAGAATAATTCTGACTGAAGTATAAATGTGGTAGCAAGTAAGGTCATCTGTAATACACCACACTTATTAGATACAGATACCTTCACAGCTGATCTCAGTCAGTACACTAAGTCCCCTATAAATATTTATAACATCCCACTTTACCACAAGCACAAGCACAAAATAAAGATTATATCAGAGCTGTGTGCTTTCTGTGCTTCTCTATGGTGCGGAATGCTGGAGAGTTACAGAGAAGGAAATGTCGAAATTGTCCTCTTTTCACACAACATGTCTAAGAAAAATTCTCCGAATCTTTTGGCCGAATACTATCACTAACCAAGATCTGCTTACTCGTAGCAAGCAAGAGGACATACATACCATCATAGCTGGCAGACGCTGGAGCTGGGTTGGTCATGTCCTCAGAAGAGACCCCGATGCCATCACAAGAACAGCTATGCTTTGGACCCCTGAAGGACAACGAAAGAGAGGCCGACCAAAAACAACCTGCCGGAGTACTGTGGAGGCTGAGATGCAAAGAATGAACCAGAGTTGGGGCACTGTACGAAGGATGGCCACCGACCGAGCAAAGTGGAATCAATTTGTTGTTGCCCTACAAGACGCCACTAGGCGTGATGGCCACTGACTGCTTTAACGGTCAGCGGTAGGATCAAAGAAAGGATATATATTATATAATATATATATATATATATATTTATATATATATATATTTATATTATATTATATATATATTTATTTATATATATATATATATATATATATATATATATATATATATGTATGTATATATATATATTATATATATATATTTATATATATATATATATATATATATAATATTATATATATATATATATATATATATATATATATATATATATATATATATATATATATATATATATATATATATAAGATGATAGGAAACTCTATACAGTGCGATACAAGAGGAGGCAAACTGATCATCAGAAGAGGCACCCCCATCGATCAAGTGTTTCGGCACCTTAATCTCCTTTACACTCTAAGGGAGGGGGGAAGGGGCCCACATGGGTCATGACTCCCAAGTGTCAGCCTCCTGTTGTCTTGTGCGGTGAATTTAACCCACTCCACCTTGGTTGCAGCTTTCAAATTCTTATTTTCTACCAGTTGGAGGCAATTGTGAAAGTAACCCGTATGTTGAAAATAAAATACTGTCCCGAGTTCCATAGCCCGATGCGGTTGTTCCACAAGCCAGAACGGTGCCTTTTCCGCAGTTTCGCTGAGCCTCTTGAGTGCCCTTGTAAAACTGCGGAAAAGATATATATATATATATGGTAGATCTTTAGAGGGCTCACTGTTACTAAATTAGATCCCAAATCTCCAGGGTTGCTGACCCTTCTGTCGAGATTTTAAACTAATTTAAACAAAGAACATTTGTTTCTACATGGACATCACCTAAAGAAGACATGGAAATACCTAGAGCACGCGATACCAAGACTTGGCATAAGTTTGTTCAAAGCCTATGCCTCTTGGGGAGATGAAGGGTGATGATGCTCATCATTATTACACTACAGGTCCCTGAGGAACACAGGCCGTCAGCCAATTCACGATAATCCTTCCAGCCCTTAGACAGGTCTTTGCCTCTTACTTTTTTCAGCCCAGCCTTGCCGTGAAGCGTAATGGAAAGCTGAAGTTTGCGTTCTGTTGACAGGTGTGTCGCATTGGCTGCTGTGAGTCCGTTGTTGTTGTTGCTGTAGGACGTCTGTGATGTTGTCTATTCAAAATGTGCCTGATGGTCTTCCCCGTGCCCTGAAACCAGATCTTCTACTGTTGTAGGCGCGTAGTGGTAATTGATCTTGCTCCAATCTCAGGAGATGGTCAAACCACTTACGTTTCTGTCTCTCTATGATGCAGGACATAGTTCCTACGCACGACCCAAGAAAAGAAGGGCATTTCTACGTTTTCTTTATTCATGCCTTGTATTTCCCCCAAATTTCTAGACCCTTATGTTTTTTAATATGCTGTTTACTATGGTGATTTCAGAACAAGGTGCCTTGTACCAGTGGTTTCCTTGCACTGATGCTGCTTATTCTTTATTTCAATGAGACCGTGGCTCTGCAGACGCGAGAATCACTTTATAACATTGTCTTGGAGCGTCCGATTGAGCAAAGGTTAGAGAGTAAAGGTACCGGGTTCGATTGACGGTATTGATACGCTCCAGTCTACACAGCTATAAATGAGTATCTGACTTTCCTCTTAGGAAAGGAAACGGCAGCGAGGAAGTGAACTGGTTATCCCACGTCCCAATGCTATACTTAGTATAGTGAAGTCTCTAACAATTCACTCCGAGACGGCAGTATCTGCTTTGGGTTACCTTTACATTTACATTTGTCTCCCGTTCGACCTCCTTTGTAAAACATATGTCAGCTCTCATAAATGTTTTTGCTTAGGCCTAGGCACTATTACTGAAATGGTATGACAAGATTGCTAATGTGGAACTGATGGAAAGAACAAAATGTGAGGAGAAGACGCTGGAGCTGAATAGGACACACACTGAGAACACCAGTTGATAGCATTACAAAGCTATGCTTCTTCTGGAATCCACAAGGAAATAGACATGGAGAAGACCAAAAAGAAAATAAAAAGACACACACTTGAAGATACAAGCATGAAAAGAATAAGTCATGAAAGACATTGAACGTATAGCACATTATAAGAGGGCATGTTGTTTTTGATGAATGCCTGTGAAGAGTCAAGAATGAGTCGGCACTATTACTTGAAAATTCGTTAAAGTACCGAAGTTCTTTCTTTCTAGATCCTCCGTCGGCTGGTTTCTTTGTAAATTCGTGTTAAGTGTCTTAAAATTTACTCCTAGTCTGCTAAGCTGGCAATAAATCTAACATTACAATCGAAACCATGTGCCAATGCGAGTAAATTTCACGGGCGAGAACTCCATTGATATGTTTCCACAAAATGGTCACAAAACCAAAATAGGTTAGGAAATACCCGGCGTTCTTTGAACCGGTCATCTAACGGTTCAAATTCGACTCGCAACAAATACCAAGCAGTAGTTTCATGAGCGATTTATCGACCTTGTCGGCCTCATAAATTTGAACTTAAACTGGGGAATTATTGAACTGGGGAATTATTAACTGTTCTCGGGGAATGATAGTCGTTTTCTTCCTAATATCCTACCACAGTAATCAAGAGTCAATAATGGAGCTTGTCCAGACTTTGGTGGCCTTGTTTTTATTGATTTTAAAACTGTGCAAGAAATGTCAAAACTATCCATCCTGCAAGCTTCGAATTGCGTTTCTATTCGTGATGCGCAACAGAAATCAAGAAGAAAATAGGAATGGCCAAAGCTACTTCAACAACATGAGACAGATACTAACATCCAATCAACTCACAAATTCAAACTGAGAATCTGCAAATGCTACATATATTCTTCATTATTGTATGGTGTAGAAACATGGACAATGAACAAGCAATTAGAGGAAAGAATCGAGGCCTTTGAGGTGTAGATATATATTATATTTTTTAAAAAGGAGTGCCTTAGGTACGATGCCAAATACGTACGTCCCTACACATGAGTTATATTTATATATATTTCGGTTGAACATGTGGCAGGCAGTTCTTCACTACGAGAAGTGGCCGAGAAAATCAAGGAATTGCAATAAAGGAAGAAGCTGATGATAAAGAAAATGGAGGGGGAAAAATGAACAAGAGGAGGACGAAGATTAAATTCTTCTTCCCTCATCAAGCACGTTTCAAATATTCAGGGTTTTCGACCAGAATCTGTCATGTCTAGAATCAAGATGGATGGAGCCACTTTCATGTGAGAAACGGGAACTGTTATCACTTCATCAGATTTTGCTCTTTGCGCATGATCATTGCTTTTTGTCACGTGATGCTACAATCGAGAGGACAGGAAAGACGCCGGTTACCTCACGAACGTGTTGATTTATTTATAGAATCATGAATGTTTATCCCGGTTACTTCTCTCCACGCCGGTGAAGAATTGCTTGTTGACAGTGAAATTTGAAGGAGGTTTCTACACACAAGCTCTTGATGTGTTTATGAACTGATGAAAAGAATCAGACAAGTGCCAGTGGAACAGGAGATGAGAAATAGACGCTGGCGATGGATAGGACACGCAGCAAGGAAATCTGTTGACAGCATTACAAAGCTGTAAATAAATACAGGTAGACAGGTAATAGCGGGCATTCGTACAAAATATAGAAGTAGAAAACTAGACAACAGAAAAACAACACAAGTGGTAGGCTTACCGGGGACTCGAACCCAGGACCATCCGAACAGCAACACTGCCTCGTTACGAAGGTAAGATAGGAAGGGGGGAGATCAAAGATCACATGGAAAGAGAATTGGAGACAAGACATGAAGTGAATAAAGAAGACATGATAAGGTCTTGAGCTGATGGCATGGGTCACGAAGACTTGGCATCCGTTTGTTGAAGGCCTATGTTCCTTGGGAGATGAAGGGTGGTGATGATGATATATAAAGCGACATATTGTCGTTTACCTTATGTCCATTCATTATTTTCTGCTGCATAAGTAAATAGACTATCTAATAGTGATGATATACTGTATATAGCGACATATTGTCGTTTACCTTATGTTCATTTTGCATTTTCTGCCGCATAAAAAATAGACTATCTGATAGTGTTACATCTGACAATTATATGAACTAACAGTTTAGTTGACCAGAAAGCTGGGTAATATATCGTTCATGACCTATTCATTGTGTGGAAGTAAAATGGAACAATTCAGCCACTCATTGTCCTATCGAGACGCTAAAACCATCATCCACAACAAGTGCAAAAATCAGTGGAAAGGAGGAAGGTGAGACGAGCAGCAGGGATGACCAAATCCACCACCTTAACAGACACCAACAGAACATCATATTCCGCCTGAGAACTAGACAATGCAGATTACTGGGCCATCTCTATCGCCTCAGTATATCTCATACAAACTAATTTCCATGTGAAACTGGAATACAGACCCCGAACACATTCTCCAAAACTGCCCAACCCATGATGACCCATGACATCTGACCTAGCCAGGGAGTGCTGAGCTCAAGCAGAAGCTATGGAGCTGCTGCGTTGGCCTGGAAAAGACTGTGGACTTCTTCCTGGCGACAGGCCTGCAGATTTAGCATGACTACAAACTGAACTCAGAAGAAGAAGAAGACCATTCATTGATGTATTTGTTTACCTCGACGCTAGAGACCGGCGTAGTAAAACAAAACAAAAAAATTGGGATCATTGCCTCCTATAACACCCCAACCACCAAGCTGCTATAAAGACAATTTTAAAAAAACGTGCACAGGGCTCTTAACTTCAAAGCAAATACTTATAGAAACTACCACTGAAAAACATGGCCCTGTGTAATTCCCGGGGGGGGGGGGGGGTTGGGGGAAGGGCTATGATGGGACAAAGAAAGAAAAAGAATACTCCCCCCCCCGGCATGGGACCCGCGGGTAGCGCAGTGGTTAGCGCATTGGCTTACTAGCTCAGTGGTCCATGGTTCGATCCCCAGTTGAGGTGGGATTTTTTAGACAGCAAAAGGCTCCGGGGTCGACCCAGCCTCATGAATTAGGTACCAGAGCAATTCTGGGAGGGTTAAGGCGGCCGGCGTGATGCTGACCACATCACCCCTAGTGTGCCGATGGTCAAGAAAATATGGGCCTAACACCATATACCCAATGTCTCATTGGCGTGCAACGGGATCCTTTACCTTTACCTTCCCTCAGGCATGGTGGTAGGAGGAGATAACAAACATGAGGTTGTGCAGGTGGTTGCCAACATAATTATGTCAAACAAGTTGCTACTGAAACCACTGCTGCATGAGCACGTGAATGATTTGGTGCAGACTTCCTGCAAGGAGAGAATGATGGATCTGTGCTCCGAAGGGATTAAAACAATGAAGATGATGATGACTGCATGTACGAGTTAGTGATTGACAGAGTGGTTAGAGCGCTGGTCTCTCACAGCAAAAGGTGCCGGGTTCGGAATCACGGTACCGACCCGCGTCAGTCTACCCAGCTGTAAACGGGTACCTGACTCTTTGAGTTAGGAAAGGAAAAGGCAGCAAGAACGGGAATGGTCACACCCCGCCCCAACTCTCGATGCTGGAACTAGTATGGTGAAGTCTCTAACACTTTACTTCCTTACGGCAGTATCTGTTGTGGGACTACCTTTACCTTAGGGCTCGTACAGACGAGCGTTTCTTGCTGCGCGTTTCTGCGCGTGACGAATGAAAGAGCAGGGATTTACAGACAGTCTCGCTCGGCTATAGTGGTAGATATTTGTGTGGGTCTATGCTCGCAATATTTATTTTTCTGTGTCTGCGTGAATTCTGGGGTTGTTTCGTTCTATTTTCCAGCACCTATCAATGTTCTATACGTTGCAATGTTTCAACTTTTTAGATGTACCCTCTTCTTGACATCAGCACTTTGCTCTGGAGCACTTAGATGCATGTTTATTTTTTTTTTTTTAAATATTGAAAATAGGTAATGCCTTTTACTAGTTCAAAAAGTTAGTTGCTTATCCTTTACAGGACGTGGCAATCAACCCAACTTTTATTGGCTGTTTGTGATTTTTCTAGGCAATTTTTGTCATTCAGTAGTTTGCCATTGCTTTCTAAACGGTACGGCGCTTATACCATTGTTAAAAATCCACACAAAGCGATCTGCTACCAAACCGCCTGCAGCAGGTTTCCAACCTGGTATATCTGGATTATGAAACTGCGTTCATATCTATTAGGCCACAGACGCCGACTAGTTCAAAAGACAAAGAAAATTGCCTACGTGCGGCCACAAGGCCTTCGTCAGAGAAAGGGAAAAAAAAGCGAGAGCTAAGTAATATACGTGAGAAAATAAATGAAAAGAATAAATAAAAAGTACAGACAAATTAAGCAGTAAGGTTCTAGAAAAGAAACGGAGGGGTTTTGACGTGGTGACTTTAAACTTTCAGAAAAAATACTTATCCACAGTCAAAACACCTTCATAATTGCTCCACTTGAATTATTTCCCTGTGACTCTTAATTAAAGGCGACAGTAATCATCATCATCATTATCATCATCATCTCCTTTTCTTTCTCCTTTTGGAGCATAGGAGCGTTCGATTGGCAACGTTGCTTCAGAGCGCTGGCCTCTTGCGGCAAAAAGGTGCGGGTTAGAAACACGGTTGGTGTCATTCTCCAGTTTACCCAGCTGTAAAAGGGTACCGTACCTGACTGCTCTTGAGTTAGGAAGAGACAGGGAACAGTTCATCCCACCACTCGATGCTGGACCTAGTGTAGCTAAGCCTCTAACGCTTGACTACCTTGCAGCAGTGTTTGCTATGGGATTGCCTTTACTTTTTTGTATGGTACATAGAACCACCACTGCAGAAAACCGCTTTACATGAAGTCCATGCCAAAGCACATACTTTGGGCGCAGGACCGATGCCAGATTATTTTACGCCCTAGGCAAGGCTAAAGTACTTGCACCCCCCAGAAGGTCGTTTTCTATCAGTCATAGTCGCTAGAAAAATGAAATAAAATATATGAGATCACTGTGATACAAATTGAATTAAGTTTAACAGTTTTGTTATTTTTGACAAACAATGAACTGGTTTTTTTTTTTCCCCTCAAAATTTCTAGTCACTATTCTGGTCTCTCACACTTCTCACTCTCTTAACACACTGACACTCTACACTCTGCGCCCCTCTGAGGTCTGCGCCAAGGCGGCCGCCTAGTTGGCCTAATGGTAGCACACGGCCCTGCTTGAGCGGTGGTTTCTGTCAGAATTGGTTTTACATGAAGAGGTTGTCAGTCACACACACACACACACACACACAGACTCACATTGCTTGCAAAAACAGCACTGCTTGCGTCCTTGTATAGTGCTTCAATGATATCTATGATGTTGGTATCAAAATTGAATTTTCTCATTATTTTGCCATAAGCCTTCATGCCAGACTCGATCAAAGGCTTTTGTGAAATCGATGAAGTTATGGTATAAATCGTGTTGGTGCTGGAGATGTTTTTCGATCTTAAAGAAGGAAAATGAGATATAGGAGGAATCAGGACTCTTTATACTTAAATGTTATGTTCAGATATTAAATGATGACAACAACCACACAAGTGGCTGCAGAGCGAGAGATTAGAAGAAGACCGGGGACCGAAGACGCAGCAACAGTGATAAATACAGTCAGCGACCATAGCTTGAAAATAAAGTTCGTTCGTTCGTCAGGGTCAGCGAACCAGAGCTGACCATGACCCTACTCCACCTCCAAGTGGTGGTCCGGGAATCAGGCTGCATCACTGCAGTCTGGCTCAAGAGTAGGGATCGAAGAGGGAAGGCAAACCCGGTCCAAAAAAGGGCCGTGCTGAAGTCGGATGTGTCGGCCGAAATGCGCAAATATTGCAGCTTCGCTGTAAACGGACACAACGCAACCAACGTCATTTCAGGGGCGAACGAAGAAGAAGAAGAAGACGCTGGGGATTGATAAGACAGACGTTGAAGAAAACCTGGAGACTGCATTACCAGGCAGTCCCTGCATTCTGGAATCCCTAGGGTAATTGTGGTTGATGGATACCAAAGAACACATGGAGAAAATAGACTGAAGACGACATGAAGGGGATGAAGGAGACATAGAAAGACCTTGAGCTGATGGCACGGGACAAGAAAGCTTAGCAAAAGTTTGTTGAAGGCTTATGCTTCTTTGGGAGCTGAAGGCGGAAGATGATGATGTGTTCAGATAGTGTTAGAACAAGCAGGTGTAGATTAAGCATCGGCTTTCTGTCATACCTGTAATGAGGACGCCAGCTGATAGCTTTACCAGGCTACATGAAGACAGACGTGAAAAAGATGGGGGAGGGGGGGGGGAAGAGGTATGGAAAGATCTGGAATGGATGAACCACGACAGAAATCTTGGGGTGCATTTGGTGGATAACTAAGTGAGAATTTTGTTATCTCACAAATTTCTGTGTTCCACATGGAGCCCAGTTGCTAATAATAATAATGATAGTGTTGAATAAATAGCTACATTTTTAGCCAATATACTAAGGATAATGTTTAATAAATAGCAACATTTTTAACCAATACAATAATGATAAGGTTTAATAAATAGCTACATTTTAAACCAATGTAATAATTTTTTTTTTTGTACGCCCGCTATTACTCGAGGCGAAATCTCAGGTTAGTATGGCTAACATGAGACTGATTTTACGTAAGTATCCCTTTTTTCATGCACACAGACAGGTGTCCCTCGCCATTCAGGTAGATACTCGCCGATTTTGGAGGTACCCATTAGAGCTGGGTCGGCTCAGGAGCCGCCAGTCGCTGGTCTACGACACTCCTTCAAATGTCGTCGCCAGGGCTCGAGTTAATCCAGTCCAAATCCCGGTCGACGAAAATCTTCAAATGTCCTCGCCCGGGTTTGATCCTGGGTCACCCAGTCGCCAGCGCAGTGTGGCTACGCTAGCGCGGCTCCTCAATATAATAATGATAATGTTCAATAAATAGCTAAATGTTTAACCAATATAATAATGATAATGTTAAAATTAAAGCTACATTTTTAGCCAATATAATAATGATAATGTTTAATAAATAGCAACAATTTTAAACCAATATAATAATGATAATGTTCATAAATAGCTAAATGTTTAACCAATATAATAATGAGAGTGTTGAATATGTCACGGATTGCCTCCCATGCTTTGCAGTTGTGGTCCAGCAGTGGCCAAAACTCAAGAGTATCTAAACTGGGTCGTCAAAGGTGTTTACCTTCGCACAAGATTACTCTTAGATAGAAGTGTAATGGCGCTTCTATCCGAAGGGAGTATTCACAAGATAATTCAGAAGTAAAGAATCCATGCGGCATAGGGCTGAGCAATAGTTAACTTATATTTATCCGTCGCCTTTTGTGAAGGATTTAAGCAATGGTTTTTAGCCGTCCAAGCCCCCAGTGTAATCAAACGAAATTCTCTTGTAAGTTGTGGCTCTATAGATGTAAATATATCTATGTATATATAGTTTTTTGTTTTAAAGAATCTTGCTCAAATGTTCTCTTTATACAAAACTGAATCGACTATAATTGTTTTGTTTTAAAACACATGTAACAAATTTAATAATGAATTAGTCTTTAACAGTTAAAATAAGGAGGGAATGATGAATTTTGCTGTACATACAAGTTTTCATCACGGAGACGTAGGTGAGGATTTATCAAAGTCCATTGCTTTCGCCTTGTTTACAAGAAAACTTAACTCTTGGTGAGTCTGTCACCGTTTGTTTTCGTCACTTCTTGGTGATGAGTGTACTTCTCTCACACGAGTGGCGTAGTAACTTCAGTACTTCGAACCGTCTGCCAGCTTGTAACCACAATTAGTCTTGTATCACGAACCCAAAGTTTTGGAATACACAATCGCCTCGCGCAGGGTAGAATGGGCACGAGCAATTTAGGTTATTTGCTCTCGAACCACGTGGTCTGGAAATTTTGAATCCCTTTTATGACGGGTGAATCTCCGAAACACTTGGCCTGGGAAACTAGAAATTCATCTTTGATGGGTGTTCTGCGATGCACTTGGTCTGGGAAATTTTCTCTTTTGACGGATGATTCAATTACTTAGAGGTCCAGCCTGGGTATTTAAAGTCCTAATCCCTTATGTTTTTCAGTCTCTGTATTTATAAATGCGTTCTTACTTTTCAAGGTTTTAAGTTTCCAAAATACTTCGACCTGTCGCTTATAAGTATGGATTCTAGGTCCATCCGTCTCTTTCTGTCTTTTTGGGAGTTGCACGCTTGAAGTTGCGAAGCTTTCTGTACTGTCTCTCTGAGTTTTCTAGATTATTGTCGTAGATTTTTGATAGGAGAATTAACACTTGGGTTGGTCCCTTCTGAATAGATGTGGATAAGTGATAGTCACAGTGAAAGAATAGTAATAGCAATAGATTTCCACGAGTGGGGTGTGGTAGATGTGATAGAGGCTGTCTATGAGATCGAGAAATCTTCTCTCTCTCTGCCTATCTTTTACGACATATTAGAGGAGTCAGACAGTCTAAACACACACACACACACACACATATATATATATATATATATATATATTATATATATATATATATATTTATATATATATATTATATAATATTATATATATATTAATATATCTTATCCATTCACGTGCACGCACATTCAAGTGACGACAGTTAAACACACAGAGTGGGAAAAACTATAACAGTGATTATATAGACATTTTGGAACGAAACTGACCGACACGCTGGAATAATTATTGAGTAGTTTAATTATCATAACAAACTTCTCTCACAAACATATAAAAATTACATCAAAGCATATACAAATAGTCATAAAAATCAAGGAAATTGCTAAAGAAAATGATAGACCCGTTGGTGGGGATCCTTCCCTCGATGTATAGTTCACAGTCCCGTTAGAAGACAGTGATAGCCCAAAGGACACAGATACATGTGATTTTGTGTAATATTTCCTCCTTTTAAGGATGACCGACTTGATATCTCTGCTCTATTTTAAGGGAAATATGGTTAGCAATAATTGCATAAAGAAAGTTAAGACAGCAAAATGGGTGCCAAAATACAATAATAATGAATCACTCCGACCTGCACTCACTCTATTCATTCAGCCGCGGCCACGTGCTCTCTTGCATACTTACAGCTTTGTTCGCAGCATCTGGAAAATAATTCTTAGGGACATTCACATACAGACTCGTCAAAATGCAGTCTTGACAAGAAATCCCCAGTTCCAAATGACGGGTTGAAATCCTCTGCTTCAGGGAACGATTCCTTGGGTGTTCTTATTTTTTCGAATACCTGTCTAGTCACATTAAAAAATTGTCCAGGCACGAACATTAACAACGAGCACAGTGTCACTAGGTTAGGTATTCTAGAATGAGGAATGTCAGGTCGGTGTCTTCTTTCAGGTAGGACTATATTTGGTCCCCACATCACTAACCCAAAACTCCGTCGGAATGTTACTGACGTTAATATGTTACTTGCCACATAGGCTAAAAATGTACTTTGAGTTGTTTCTCAGGAAGAATTAAATATGCGCGATAGGCCTGTTACTTCATTTAACCTTAGGGTATTGTAAAGATTATGCCCCAGGTTTTTTTAAGGAAAATGTTTGTTCTTAAGATATCACTCATCCGTACTTAACGCTGGCAAAGTTTTGTGTTGACCCTAGTATTCACTGAATAGAGGAAAAACACATAGAGAATAATTATACATACTGGGTACTCGTTATAACTTACATTTTTAAACTGCAAGCGTACAGCTTGACTTCTCATTTAAACTTTCCCGTGAGAATAAGTTATATAAAAAAAAACAATCAACATGAATTAGGAATACTACGTATTCGTCAACACTCATGAGGCATCTAGCATTTATAAGTTAGTTAGAAAAGTTATTCTCGTCTGATTATTTAGCAGTAAAAATTAAATTCCTTACTAGCCGCCTGAGTTTAAGCTAGAAATTATTATTTCTGTTTTTCCACTGTAACTCGTCACTATAAAATAATACAGACTATATAAATTAAGCACTCTGCACCAAATCTAACTAGTGGATTCTGAAATAAGCAATTATCACTTTAAACACTTCACAAAATATTAGATACTTAATATAATATATTTACCTCAACACAGAACTACAGGTAATCGCACACTTTAGAATTATACGCTGATATATTATTTGAAGTCTAGAGCTCGGTAAATTTCGAACAAACTAGGGGCTTCGCTATATAGCTTATTCTATTCACGAACAACCTGTCTACTGCGAATTTGGAAAATGAATGAAAATCTAGTTTCAAACTCGGGTAAATATCTTAAACAGGACAAAGGGGTCCCAAACTTATTTCGCATACGAAATAATCACCCCTTCTCATCTTTAAACACCTTACATTTAACATTTCCTATTACTAGACGTTTGCCATAACTGACACTTCTCGTCTTCACGCC
>JAMPIV010009202.1:50000-59303 GCA_024509875.1 Oreohelix idahoensis | reverse complement strand
TGTGTGGGTGTTGGGGGGGGGTTTGGGTTTGAGAAGGATGAATAAATGAAGATTGGGAGGGGGGATATATAAGATAGGAGAGGGATTGAGGGGAGAGGAGGAAAATGTAGGGAGAGGAAGGAAGGAGGATAAGGGGGGAGAGAGATAGTTGAGGGGGGATGTGGGACTACAACCATTGTTCCGAAAGTGTGGACCAGTCTTATCAATGATTTTTCCCGTTTAAGAAATAGGATAAGTAGACATGATGGCTTTCAATAATACTAACACCTGAACCATAAGAATACCACAAGTCTTAATGACTGATTAATCATATACTATCCCAAATATCGTGGGTCACAACCTTAATAATCTTGTATAAAAGTAATAATAATCATACTGTTTATACCATAATTCCAAGTGCAGGTGCACCGCAATTTTCTTATAAATATACCTAGATAAAAAAACCAATGAAAGGCAACCAACAAAAACAGACAAGTCCAAATAGACTGCAATAAAGCACGTTTGCAGAAATCAAAATAAAACAAATAGGGAAATCAATGAAAATAATCACTGAATCTGCAAAGAATAACAACACAAATGACGTCACAATATATGAATATAAATTGTGAATAGAACTGAAAGATAGAAAAGGTTAGACCAACAAATTACAAACAAATCAAAACAAAACTAAAGAACAAAGAAATATTACAAAAATAACAATAATTACACACTTCACAGCTAACACAAAAGCAACAGTTGTCGCAACAAATTTTCAATCAAGAAAATTGCACCTATAGAAAACGCCCACAACGGACCCTCTATGACGTGGGATATTCTGTTGTGAGGACGCCGCCCAACCTTAAACACAACCCGCTGACATAGAAACTAACATACTATACAAACAAATAACATGTAAACATAAATATATATAAATTATGTGTATGATAGTATGTGTTGCAAAATAGGCTCAGTTTTACAGTAATGGCAAAGTTATTTTTATGAAAATAAACAAACTGCCACTTTATTCAATTAAACATTCTGGCCTTAAATATTAAAGTTCATATATAGAAAACAAGAAGATCCATCGATGAAAATAGGACTTCTTAGTTCACTAATACTGTCTTCCTGTTAATATTGACAAGAATTGATCCAACTGTTCTGTGAAACTCTGTAATGTCTAATGTAAAAATGTCAACAACGCTGACCTACATACTGCATTCACTTGACAGGTCACGTGACGAAGTGTTGACAAAAAGCAAGCCAATACTGCAAGTGTGTCGTCTCAGCCACAGGAAACGGTCTGGTATCGGTAATCTGTTGACTTCTGAACTTCTGCGAGGTCAAACCCAGAAAGCTGGCCACCAGTTGATAAAGTCCTATTTATTCCAGTTAATGATATCCACCAAAAAGATAAATATAAGTGGATGGAAGCAGACATCATCATCATCAGTTGATAAGATCTCTATGGTGTGGTTTGCTCCACTGTAGTGTATGGAATGTCAACTTGACCTACGCAGTGGTGTGTAGACATAGATGGAGTGTATAATGTGCGAATGATAGGAAGAGTTCGTGGTGTTGACAAATGTTCTTTTCTCACACTCATGTATGGCTGGAAGTCATCGACACCAACGACTGTGTACCTTTACTAAAGTTTAATTGGACGTACACACTCGACAGCACAGATAGTGACAAATCACAGGTTGGCATAATACATCATGGTACAGTGGATAACTGGTCTTGCAATGTTATGTTACATGGGCACTCATGTAGAATAATATTATAATGGACTGTCAGTAGCCAGGCACTCAGTATTGCCCATATATATATATATCAACTGAGTTTACTGACAAAGCACGTCAGATTATAAACAATATCCAAGATGGCTTCTACCTAATCTCGTCTAGCGAAGATTCTTTAACATAAGGTTCAGCACAGTTTTTTTTTTTTTATATAATAATATGGAACCGCTAGCAATGGGTTCTCATGTGTAGCAGTGATCTCTGGACTAATCAAGCGATAATACGGGCATCCCTTTTCTCTTCTTGAAAGTCACTACATGTTTGGTTCCAAGATGGCTTCACTCGTGAGCTGTCACTCACGTTTGGATACAGATAATGAATCTGTCCTAAAGTTAGTCATTCATTAAACATTTCATTGCTCTGTAGATTTGATCATGAACAATTGACTGCATTCTACAGGATATAGTGCTGCTAGGAATCGAAGTCGTTTTCATCGAGTCAAATATATTCTCTTAGACATATAAATCGTACCTATCGAAAATGGTGGCTTCGTACGAGAGTTCATAAGAGTATCTATTATTACCTTGGTATCAGAAATATGATTCTGCCATTCCTTGGCAATACGAATAAACACTGGGGTAAAGCATACACGATAGGTCTAGACGACTATCACTTTCCCCACAAATACTGAGATCACTTTTTCCGGCGACAAGCCGACATAGAAAAAACACAGTCCCCATCAGGACGAAGCCAAATCACACCACACTCTAGCGACACATCCGCCGAATAGCCTTTGACCTCTCTAGAGACAACAGAACATATAGTTCGACTTAGATATGTAAAGATATACAGATATAAGACAGACTCGTCCTACTCAGACAAACAATACACATAAATTCAGGCCATAGATATTCTGAAGCAAGAACAATCTATTACTACCCAAACGAAGAATAAATCGCAGAAAACTGGATTCATCCGCGGAGTTCGATCGAAAGAGCCGACACAACTTTCAAGGGAAGTAACTCAATAATGACTTTTCCTTAAGCACTATTTTGTTTACAAAATATTTGCGAACATAACAAGTATACCAATGTATAATATTGTAAGATATCAAAGACTGCACGTAACAGTCTTCTTGCTAAACAATTTTTTTACAAGTTACCCTACACTCATGTACACACACCTGTTGGGTGTCACAAATGCACAAACGTGAATACAACCTACGAATAACATATAATGGGACAATGGGGTTGACCAACACGGTAAGTAAATGTTTATTATGTTTATTATCACTAAACAAAAAGCACAACATCAATTATGTTACATTTATAAAGCATAGTTACAGACAAGGTGGAAAAAAATAGTATCTCAATGGGCTCTCCCCTCTTGTAAAGGAAAACAACCAAAAGAAAATTACTATCAGAGGTAATTAACCCAAAGAGAAATCAATTTTAACGATGGGATATGCAATAATCAGTAAGGGGTATAGGAACAGGTTCTTAATTTTTTAATCTATCCCGTGACTAAGCAGATTAGGGAGGGAAAGAAAAAAAAAAAACAAAGAAAAAGAAATTATATATACTGATGTTAGCAAGAAAAAAAAGAAAATTAAGGTTATCTAATTTCGTTCATTCAATGCACGCTTACAGTGGCCACTTTCATCTGCACTTACCAATCGTTGAAGCAGGCATTCCATGGAATTAAAAAAACTCTAGTAAGTACTAAAAACAATCAGAGTCTTTTGCTTTGTCTATTTCAGCCCCAGATTGACGGGGTTTGCTGTCGGCTATTTTTCCGTAGTCGCTGAAATCGAGGCGTTACTTTTTTTGTTCCAGGATATTCCTCGTTTTACTGCAGTTAATGTTTGGGGTAAGGATTCTATGGGGTGGCACTGTCCTCAGAATTGAATATATATATATATAACTGGTGCAGCACCCACATCCTGACTCAGCACATTCGATTTCTTTAGACTTATTGTGAGGCCAAAGTCCTTGCATGCTTTAGTGAAGCGATTCATCAAGCTCTGAAGCTCCTGTTGGCTTTGAGTGACGACTGCAGCATCATCAGCTAACAACAAGTCTCTTATAGTGACCCTTCTGATTTTTGTATTTGCCTTCAGCCTTGAAAGATTAAACAGACGGCCATATATATATATATATATATTTATTTATATTTATATTTATATATATTTATATATATTTATATATCTTTATATATATATATATATATATATATATATAAAGATATATTGGTCCGGTGGGGTCTCGCCGCTGGTAGCTAAGACACTTTATGGCGTGATGAAAAAAGAACTTTAGGAAAATGATACTCCTCGGCTGTTCAATGAAGTGATGGCAGAGTATGTCCAGTGGGTTTTCTTTAGGTGGGTAATCCAGTAGGAAAACGTTTACTGTCATGTGTAAAAAATAGTGATATAAATTCTGCCACAGCAGATCAGTAATATTTATGGAATGGCTTCTGGCAATTGTTTTTCTCCAGTTATACTTTAAAATGGCTTATTGTTAAAGTTCTTGGTTTTACTACTCTCATGGATGGAGAGGTGGACCACATAGGGGTCACAACACGAAGATTTAACCACAATAATCGCTGGATGGTGTAAGAACCAAAGTCAGTAAGATCATAAGAAACGTTAGGACGCAAGATATGACCAGCCTATATGTAGAAAATAGATAAACAAGTAATCATAATATAAATCATATCTTGACACGCGTTAATTTTTAGGTAAGACGATTTTAACCACTCCGGTATTTAATTATATATATATTTTAAAAAAAACCGCGAGTTTCTAGTTTATCTTAACGGTTTAAACACGAGATATGAACGCTAGTCGTTTAGAAAATTACACACGTATGAATAGAATTAAATTGCGTTACATCAATTATCAATCGCCTAGCGGCTTATAAATTATTTGAAGCATCTCTCACTGGGGACATAGCGGGTAATTAAATTTACCTTTACCGCTGGAGAATTTTGCTACATGTTTATTTAATACGTTTCAATTAACACAAAAATCCCAGTGAAATATAATGAAACTAAAACAATTAAATCACTTTGATGTTAATAACTATATATTTACCACAGCACAAGAAACTGAAATAAATCTCCACGTATTTCTATAGGAAATCCAGATAAATAAGACTCCAAAAATGCGCGCTAGACCATTCAAGAAATCCTGATAGCAAACTGACAACTGACTTTGATGAGCATGACTATATATATGAAATGGCGGATTTTTCCCTCCTCTATGAGGAAATTCACACCTCTCGTAGATTCTTCGTTCAATTCTTGAATCAAAGTCAAAAATCACACCAAAGCCTACCGTAGATTCGTTTCCCTAGCGAGTGAGCATTTAGGTTCGTTTCCCTAGGTGAGCAAATTTGCGTCTCGTGGAGCACGATCAAAGGGCTTGCAGTCGGTGAGTGGTTAACGCCCCTTGATACTGCAATTAACGAACCGTTCTCTCTTTAGAAACTACAAAATCCGTGGCCTCGCCCTCCCCGTGTTTCAGGGATCAAGCGCTGATGTGATGGCGTAATCTGACAGCAGGTAAACGTCCTTTTTTTTAAAGAGAAGACAGTTAATTATGAATAGTTGGATTATTATTGCTTGAAACAAAGACAGGAGGCGTGGCTAAACTAAGAATCGGACAGTTGGCAATAGAGAGACCTGGCTTCCACGTGTTTAATTGTGCATGCTTAATTAGCCAGCGAGGGAAATCCACATTCGATCGTTGCTTGAACCCAAATAGTGAGGGGTCCCGATAAGAATACAGTGGATCGATCAGGGTTGCCTCAAATTTCATGTCACATACACAAGCACCCATTTATGAAAGTTTGTACCTTCTTGGTTGTTGTCTGTGTTGCTATTTAAACAACTGTACATGACAGTTTTGTATAGCAAGCAAGCGCCAGAAGTGTAATAGCGACAAATCAGTCAACAAGACATACATAAGCCAGTGACGTATTTAAAGTATTTAGCACCCGGAGCGAATCCAACTTTTGGCACCCCTCCTATCAAGAATCACACTTGAAAGCATATTTGTAACAGTAAATACTTTGTAATGCTTTGCTGGCAGAGTGAATAGTGGCGATTCGCTCCCGTGCCTAGCTGTGGGTGCCGTTCGGGAGGTCCTTGTTCGATTCCCGGTAAGCCTATCACTTCTGTTATTTTTCTGTTGTCTAGTGTTCTACTTCTTTATTTCTCACTGAGTGCCTGATAACATACCTTTGTGTGTTGTTTGTTTATTTATTGTTTACAGGCCTCAGGTTTCCCCTCCTTATATGTATATATGTATCATAAAGGTAACCGGATGGCACCCCCTCCTGGCTGTCACCCGAGGCGGTCACCCACCCTCGCGCACCACCCACCCCTTTAGTATGCCACTGGCATAAGCTAAACCAATGTATTAAATAGTTTTTTTTTAAAGTGTAGCTGAGCGAAATAGATCAAACAATAAGGTATTGAGTTCTTTAAATGTAGAAATAGATCAAACAATAAGGTATTGAGTTCTTTAAATGTAGAAATAGTCACGGCTTCCCGCGCAGTTCCCTGGGGAACTACGAAGGGATACAGAAAGAACAGAACTACTGCACCCTCAAGCAAGTCGCACTAAGCGACTAATATGAGGTTGTGCATGAGGCAGGCAGCCTCATCATGTCAAACAAACTGACACAGAAATGACCGCTACAAGAGAATGTTACTGCTTGCTCAAGGTTTACTGCAAGGAGACCAGCAACAATGGTGGCTACATGCTCAACAAAGGAGCACAGAGGAAAGGGATGAATAAATACTGTGAAAAGGTAGTCCCACAGCAGATACTGCCATAGGGAGTGAAGTGTTAGAGATTTCATAATACTAGGTTTCAGTTTTGTGAGGAAGGGTGACCCGTTTCTTACGTCATCTCTGCCGTTGCCTTCCGCAACTCAAGAACATAGGCAAGTCCCCATTTACAACTGAGTAGGCTGGAGCGGGATTCTACCAGGATTTGAATGCGAACTGCGAAAGGCAAGCGCTTTTGTTACTCTGCTAATCTGGAGCCCATGAAGTGGAAAGAAGAAAAAAATAAAAATAACGATTAAAACAGGCGGCATATTATGTGAAAGAAATGCTTTATTTATTGAAAATATAAATATCAAACTTACAATATTCTGCACCACATATACAGCATTACACTCACATACACGAACTTTATTAAAAGAGAAATGAACACAGCATGAAATCGTGCTTCTTTTAATCTGAAAATAAATACCATCGAATATTCAAATTTACAAACACATATACGTAACAATTAATTAGTTACGACTTTACTGTGTAACAAACATGTAACGTGTAGGCGTGGCTACTTCCATTTTTTACTAATAAGCGTCACAAAATGGGTTTTCCCTTTTTCAAAGTTACACATAATTATGTCAACACGTGTGTATTTTATTTCATATTCAACATATAAACAGACATACGTGTATTTCACTTCTGACATAGCCCACGTACTCAGCCAACCTAACATATTTTATGAAAGCCCATAAAAAATGAAATGTTTGTGATACATTCGATCGCCCACACAGCATCGCTAATAAATATTCATCGACACAAATATTGCTTGGTTCCATTAAATACACTGAGAGCATACTTTAAAAGAAAAATATATAAAAATTCAGTTGGAAATCATTGACGCAGACTCCGATGTTAATCTACCGCCTATGTAGGATATACAATATTTAAATGCTGTTATTTGTAATAACACGCGATCAATAATCCAAAAGGCATGACACCAGCTGCAAGACTGGTCATACGTTATTCGAAATAATGTTCCGCCAGTGTATATTAGTTACTGTAAATTTTGCCTTCATCGCTTTCGATATTAAATTGTCCTCTTTTCACACAACATGCCTAAGAAAAATTCTCCGAATTTTTTGGCCGAATATCATCACCAACCAAGATCTGCTTACTCGGAGCAAGCAAGAGGACATGCACACCATCATAGTTGGCAGACGCTGGAGCTGGGTTGGCCATGTCCTCAGAAGAGACCCCGATGCCATCACAAGAACAGCTATGCTATGGACCCCTGAAGGAGAACGAAAGAGAGGCCGACCAAAAACAACATGGCGGAGGACTGTGGAGGCTGAGATGCAAAGAATGAACCAGAGTTGGGGCACTGCACGAAGGATGGCCGCCGACCGAGCAAAGTGGAATCAATTTGTTGTTGCCCTACAAGACGCCACCAGGCGTAATGGCCACTGACTGCTTTGACGGTCGGCGGCTAAGGATCAAAGAAAGAAAGAAAGAAAGAAAGAAAGAAAGAAAGAAAGAAAGAAAGAAAGAAAGAAAGAAAGAAAGAAAGAAAGAAAGAAGCTTTCGATATACTAGAACAGGAGTAAAAGATACATTTTTTATGTAAAATGTTTTTGTTAAGGAGATGGAAAGTCGCTAACCACTGCCAGATTCTACAACTTTTGTTGTATGCAGTCCCGTGTGGCTTCTGGTGAGACAAAGAAAGAACATGATTACCGTTCCTTCAGGCAACTGGTAACAGGCGGACTAATATGTGATAGTGGCATGGGGGGTTTGCAGCTTCATTGTTGTGAAACAAATTGCTACAGAAACCACTGTTACAAGAACATCGCAGTTTTCACTGGTTTTCTCATTTAGAAAATAGCGTCCTCCATTCCTTCGTATCTCCCCTCAAATTAAAAAAAAAACACACACAAACACATAAACAAATCTTCTACCGTAATCTCCCTCAGTGAACGACGAAAGTTCAACACCTGACTACTGTTTTACAAAAATTTTACCACAAAGGACATACAAGTATGAAACCAATAAAACAGCTTCCAGCAGAAAGCAGTGTCCCACTGACCATTCTGTTAAACGGCGAAAGAATTCTTGTACGATTACGTATACTCCATCGACTTAACGAACAGACAATGTCCTCTTTATAAGGGTCAGTTCCGACAATGACAATTCGTTTCGTATGTAGATTTGTCTACGGGCAAACTTAATTAACCTCCGAGGGTCCAATTAAACAATGGCAGTGTAAAATGGAGAGATAAATGAAAGCCAGGTTTCTCCAAATGGGATCGTCTGCACAGATATAATGAAAGCCCGTGTGATATTACAACTCTTCAAGTGTGACAAGGACAAACTCTGTAAGGAAAAGAATGAACTCCTTTAAGTGCTGGATACCTTCATTAGTCATGATGTCTCAAATTTGCATAAATATATATTATTTTACTACATTCACAAATGTAATGTACAGAAAACACAGCGGGTTCATGTAAAACTCGGAAGGAAACAGTTACCAATATCAATATGTCATGTTCAGCAACGAAGTGCTTTTACTGACAAAATACCACAACTAAATATTTATAATACACTAGCAGATATACCTGGCGTTGCCAGAGTTAAAAAACAAAAAAAAAAGGAACTTTTAATATATCACCTGGTTGCGGTATATTTGAGCCACCATTATTATCTGAGCAACCAGGACAAATCATCCACGGTTAATTCTCGAATTAACCCAATGACAACTATACATCTCACCTCCAGCATATCTCCTCCAATAATGTTCTGC
>JAMPIV010009202.1:0-47500 GCA_024509875.1 Oreohelix idahoensis | reverse complement strand
TGGCAAACTACTGAATGAAAAAAATTGCCTAGAAAAATCACAAACAGCCAATAAAAGCTGGGGTTGATTACCACGTCCTGTAAAGGATAAGCAACTAACTTATATATATATATATATATATATATATATATATATATATATATAGGTATATATAGATAGATATATATATATATATATATATATATATATATATATATATATATATATATATATTGTTCAAAAAAAGAAACGCATAGCTACTGAAGGCACACACATAGCCATAAGTTTGACATTCAATAACTTTTTTTAATTTAATGAGTTAATTGTTCAAATTGCACACAAGAATACCTTAGGGTTCAACCAATCAATTGACAGTTGTTTTGCATCCGGGTCACGAGAGTTTTTTGGCGTACGAGCTTTCCCGTTAGTATGGTGTGTGGCCTCCTATTGCATCGATCAGCGACTGGCATCTCCTTTGCATGGATGCTATCAGACGTCTGATGTGGGCTTGTGGGATGGCTGCCCACTCTTCCTGGAGTGCCTGGAACAGATCACGACGATTGGCTGGAGCAACGTCTCGCGACAAACACGTCTATGCAGCTCATCCCACAGGTGCGCAATCGAACTCATGTCTGGCGACAGGGATGGCCAAGGAAGGGTGAGAATGTTGTTGGCAGTCAGGAACTGCGTGGTCAACCGTGCACAATGGGGTCTGGCGTTGTCCTGTTGAAACACAGACCTTTGGGCAGCCAAAAGTGGAAGGACATGGGGTCGAAGAATTTCATTGACGTATCGCTGCGCATTCAAGCCTCCTTCCGTTGTAACTGATCATTCCCCACACCATTGCACCTCCACCACCGTGCGGCGGAGCTTCATCAACGCAATTTTGGGCAAAACGTTCATTTCGCTTACGGTAGACCCTACGCCGTCTATCATGACGCTGCAACAAAAAGAAAGATTCGTCACTAAACCAGACACTCTCCATTGATTGTCAGCTGCCCAGGGACGATGCTGGTTGGCCCAAAGAAGTCGATTTTGTCGATGGCGGTGCGTAAGGGCAGGTCCTCGGTGAGGTCGTTGTGCCCAAAGTCCAGCGTCATGCAGTCTATTCCGGACAGTTTGATCAGACACATGACGTCCTGCAGGCAATGACTGGGCAGTTGATGAAGCTGTTGTAAACCTGTCTCTGAGGTGACGAAGCCGAATAAAGCGATCCTCCGCTGCTGGTGTCACTCTGGGTCGTCCACTGCGATGCCGGTCTTCAACTGAGCCAGTGACTTGAAACCGGTGCCAAAGTCGACTGATGGTACTCTGATGCACGTTTAGATGCCTGGCAACCTGACTTTGACTTTCGCCTGCATGCAGTCGGCCAATAGCAATGTTCCTTAAATTTATCGATAGAGACGCCATAAATGTCTGCTTGAAAATGAACTGAATTTTTTTGTGTGTAGCGTTATCCTTTTATAGGGTTTCAGTTGCGTAGTCAGTGAATAGTGTTCACCCCAAATTTTGTTGCTTTCACGTGCGCGCAACATGAGCTGTGGTCAAAAATTGCGTCATAAACACTATTGACCACTGCGTTGTAACGATTACAAAAACGAACGCAATTCAGGTCAACACGTGCATTTGACACTGTAAAGAACATTTGAGACTGGTTTTTATATACCCTAGCACCAAATTTTACTTACAACCTCATAAAAACGCGCCCTCGGGTAGCTACGCGTTTCTTTTTTTGAACAGTATATATACAGTACTTTGCCAAAAAAAATGGCAGTCATATTTTCGCAACGCAGCACACTAGAAATCAAATAATAATAAAAACTGTATGTCCAGAGGAAGATTGGTATCTCCCCTATCTATTAACAATGGTTTCAGAACAATATAATGTTGCCTTCTCCAGCAAGGCAAGCCTGGATGCGGCGAGGCATACTTCCCACAAGTGTTTGTAGGTAATTGTGAGTCAGACTGTCCCAGTATTTTTCAGCTTTCTTTTTCAATTGTTCAACGTCTCTGAGTCCACTCTTTTTAAAATGATTCTTGAGTAGTGCCCAAACGTTTTCAATTGGGTTTAGGTCGGGACTGTTGCTGGGCCACTTCAGCACTATCACATTCTTCTCTTGCAGCCATGCTTTGGTGGTATGAGCTGTATGCTTTGGGTCATTGTCATGTTGAAATGTGCACCCATGCATAAATGGCAGAAGGTGTCCCTCTAGTATGTCGATGTACCTTTCTTTCGTGAGAATTCCTGTGAAAACACACAGTGGGGTGGCACCTCTTGCTGACACCCCTCCCCAAAGATGGAATTTCTGGGTATGTTTCGGTCGCTGGTACACAGGCGTTACAGAGTATTTCGTCCAAATATTTATTTGAGCAGGATAAGACCAAACAGAACATTCATCTGATAAAATCACATTGTCCCATGACAAATTTTTGTTTTCGTGGCACCAGTTCAAGCGCATCTGTTTGTGAGTCTGTGTGAGCAATGGTGACGAAATTACCCGCTTTTTTGTGTAATTCATCCTGTGTAGCTCCCGGTTGACAGTAGCATTAGATACCTATGGGCTTCCCAACTCGATCATGCGCTGCCGTATGTTTTCTACACTCTTCATTGGCCCAGCCCGACCCGAACGATTTGGGCGAGACGCCGATGGCCCTCTGTGTCCAAAATTCTTGGCCTCCCACTACCTTCTTTTCGCTCGATTCCATTACCTGCTTTTAATTTACTCATAACTCTGTAGACAGTCCGCTCAGGAATGTTCAAGATTTTAGAAATGTTGGAACATGTTTGATTTCCTGCATTCCAAAGCTGTGAAATTAACATACAGTTTGTCTTTGTATCCATTTTCTGCCACTAGCATTAGAAATTGTCGTCTGCTCTATTATCAAGGGACTGTACTCTACGCTATTTTTTTTTTTTTACTTTTGGTAGTGTTTGCTCACTTGAGTGGAGTGCAAATTTGGGGCAGAACATGCATATTTAATTAGATTTCAGCATATTTAGTTGAGCAATATGACTGCCATTTTATATATATGTCAGTGTGTATTTTGAATGATTGTAACTCAATTATATAGATATACAAAAACCACACTGTTCAAAAACTGAAAGAAGCAATGTGCTCTTTGAGAGTTTGTATATTTTGGAGACAATGAAGTATTATTCACATTATGGGATATAGGATAAAAGATATAGGATAAAGGATTTATTGCAGTGGAAATACTTCAATATTTAAGATGCTTTTTATATAAACTAGGTGCTATAAATAGATTATACTACTGGTAGGTCCACTGCTCTGCTTCAAGCTGTGGATTTCTGATGTGCAACAAAGCTACAAAAAATGAATGAAAGAAACAAACAAAAATGCTTATTATTGATCTACTGTATTGCTCCACACGGAACCACTGCTGTAACTTCCGTGTTTGTTGAAGGCCTATGCTCCTTTGGGAGTGGAGGGTTATGATGATGACGTGTGTGCATAAATACGTGACCGCACGACTCAGTTCGTCTCGTCTGCGCTGCTCCCTGCTCATTCGATCATCGCGCTTTGTCCGTGAGTTCCTTGACCTTGCCCTGCCAATATTTTCTTCCGGGTTAAACTTTAGTCACTGTACAGTACCAACGTTGCCACACCTAGGTGCATTCACCTAGATCTAGGTTTTTTTGTTTTTGGTCCCGTCTAGGTGTCATTTTACTTCATTAGTTGAAGAACGCCAGCTACGCTGTACAGTACACGTCCAAATTATGTCTTGCGCAGCGACAGGGTCGGGCTTTCAGAATTTGGCGCCCGGAACGAGTGGTCTCACATCCGCGCCTCCCCCACATTTCTAGCCGCGAAAGTTAATTAAATTGTACTGGAAAATTAATAAGTAAGCTTCGTGAATAAAGTTGTAGATCAATTTTATATAGGCCTATTTATTTTTAAAAAAAAACACCAAACAAAAAACCACGGTAGCAACTAACAACAGCTTTTTAAAACAGTTTCACACTGTGCTTCTAGTGTTTTCCTATAAAAGATTAACACTGCACGCTTTGGCCTGAAGAAATTGTGTCACTGCGCAAAAAAATCGAACGTCTTAAAAAAAAAAAACTTTGCTCACGCCCACTCCGGCGCCCCCCTGCCCTAAGGCCGGCTTAGGATATGCACATAAGTGCCACTTGAAGAGATTGTTGTGTCACAGCAGAATTTTTTTTTTTTTTGGGGGGGGGGGGGGGGCTTTAGCTGCTGAACTTCGGTCTACTAATACACTTCTAAAAAGCCCGTAACCCAGATTTATTCTTCTTATGTTGTTGAATTACACCGCTCGGCAATTCTTTGAGGGTAGTATTCCAGGATGTGGTTCGATGGTTAATATAATATCCCTTGATAATTTTCTTTCAATCAGTTTTGGTGATCTTCTCACGCCCTCAATTCTGCTCAACTGTACAAGTAGTCCTGGAACAGATAAATGCCGTGGGGAAGAGAAGTGTTAGAGACCACTATACTAAGTCCTGCTTCGAGATATGGAGGTGACCAGTTCCCATCCTCGCTGCCTTTGCCTTCCATAATTCAAGAGCGGAGTCAGTGAACCACTTACAGCTGGGTACAATGGAGCAAGACACAACCGTGTTTCGAGCCTGATACCTTTCCCGCACAGGCTCTAACCACTCTGCCATTCAGAGTGCAAAAGACATATTGATCCATTTTACAATCTGATACGCATACTGGCCAATCTTACATTCTTCTTCAAGTGCCATGTCTAGTGGCGCAGGAGATCATATCTCACCACAACTTCCTGTCTCCAGTACAATTTATCAATTCTGTTGTTGACCTCCTTCCATGCCATGATCTCAAAGTGACCAGTGTTTGCTCTCTTTTTCCTTCAATCTTACCTGTTGTTACGATATATCCCAGCTTTCCTCTTCTCATAACATGGCCAAAAAGATGGATTGCTTCTGTCTAACTTGTGAAATAAGTTTCCGTTGCGCATTGGCCTCTTTCAGGACATTCTCATTAATCTTATAGGTTGCCCATAATATTTTTAACATTCTTCTGTAAAACCACATCTCTGTAACCTCTAGTGCTTTCCCTACTTGTTTACTAACTGTCCATGACTCACTCTCATATGTCAGAATTGGTTCTATATAACATTGAAGAACTCTCTTTCTTACTTCCATTGACAAAGAACCAATCTTATATTCTCGTATACATTTTGGTCGATCCTTTTTTTCCCTTGAAATTTTTTTCTTTCTTGTGGCGAGGCATGCTGCATCCAACCAAGACAAGTCCGTTGTTCATATCACAGCACAATTGCCATTAAAAAAATAGCTGTAAATGGGTACCTGACATCGCTCTTGAGTTAGGGAAGGAAAAGGGAACTGATTACCCTACCTCTCTGTGCTGGACCTAGTATAGTGAAATCTCTAACACTTCACTCCATTCCGGCAGTATCTGTTATGGGATTACCTTTTTTTACATACCAACTCTAGTACAGAGTTTACAAATGAAACCCTGAAAATAACTGCCAGTGTCTATCAGCAAGCATGGCGAAGTCTGAGAACGACTGCTAGCACTTGCAGAACTGATAGCTACTAAGCACCGAAAAGGACTGCTAGCTAGGCCGATGCCGCGTGCAATGCAATGTGTCGCGTCGATCGATCCTATATTCTGACACACATTATATCGATCGGTGTTACTTTCTGACCGAACCGTTTTATCTCCCATGATTTAAAATTTCCACGTTTGGTCTGATTACTTTATCTTTTTTTTTTTTCCGTTGTGGAGTTTCCATATGTATTCTCAAGGGAGCCGCGCTGGTGTAATGGCTTCGGTGTTGTACTGGCGACCAGGTGTTCATGGTTCAAACCTGGGCGTCAGCGTTTGAAGAAATGTTTACGGCCGGAAATTTGACTGAATAGCCTGAACGGCTCCTGTGATAAACCCTCTGTGGATGGGAAGGAGCGAAGCTCCTGACCGGGTTGGAAGGAAAGTCCTGAGGTTCCCCAGCCTCGCAATGACATGTCATTGGGCCGAAGGGCTGAAAGCCCAAGTGCCGCTGGTTAAAGAAAAAAAAAATGTATTCTCAAACGCACTCTTTTCTGGCGTATGTTTTTCATTATTATCAACCTGGGCAGAACGAAAGAAGTTTCCGCGCCTCGCTCATCTCAATTTGTTAGCGTTAATAAACCTCAATTAAAAACAGACGAGTGACGATGCCAATGTTTCACAGGACACATTTCACAAATGATTTGAAAAGGTCAGAACGTGGAAAGTCCCACATTACGTAAGTGGTTAACATATGCAGGGAAGATGCACATTTTTAAAACATCGATGTTTAGGTATACAATAAGATTCAGTCTTACAGTCATTTAAAGAAATTATGCGGGGAAGGAAAAAATTGCAAGGGGGAGGGGGGAGGAGTAATTTCCGGGTAACACCATTAATGACGACGCAGGCCGCCGGTATAGCCAGTAATGACACGTAATATTTATGGGACAAAATATTTTTTGGGGTGTTTTTTGAGTGGGAGGGGCGTATTCAAAAGCGTTCTTAACAAAACAGAATAGTAGCATTAATGCGCAATTATTATTATTTGTTTCTGTTCGTTTTGAAACAAGGGATTCGTGGACAAGACGAGTGCAATCCATACAATCATAGTTTTTACATAATTTTGCGAAATAAAATATTGCATAACCATTAAAAGACATAGAACAGAATATTTACACAAATACCAATGCATCTGAGAAAATTAAAACCAAGACACCAAGTTACGTTTAAAAATAAGGAAGAAGTATATTTATTAACGATATTTCAAGCTACTGGCAGAATTTTTCTATCTGAAGTGCAAAAAATGCGATAAATTTTGAATAAACCGTGCGTCTATATTACTACGCACAATAAAATAGTTCTTGTATCTGTGTGTAATTTTGTCTGGCATTTTTTGTAACTACCAAGAACAATACAAAAGTTGTGTATCTCAAATTGATACACGAATTACTTATATTTTGAGTTGCCTGGTATATATCGTTAATAATATACCATTATTATTTTTTTTAAACCGATCCGACATGTAATAAAGGATTGCGTCTGTTGCATGTGTGTAGCTCAGCCCATATGTATTTGGCCAAAAATACGAAGCAATTAAGTTTTAGTTTTTTAAACTCTGTCGAGCACATACATACGGTAGCATAAACATGAAGCCAAGGCATTTATACTGTAACATATGAAATGACATTTCCTGTATGCTCCACCTAATTTTATACAGTTCAAATGACAGATACATAAAGTTATGAATCTATTACCATAAAAAGGAAAGTGCTTGTACGTTTTTACCTGTGCATAAATTTTCCAGGGTATACAATCAAACATATAAAAATGAGTATTTACTAATGTATGTAATAATGAGAAGTGCATGACCTATGTATGATTAATGTATCTTTGTCTAGCATATATGAGAAAACATTATCGCCAGCTGCCATCTCCACAATGAAGGTCCGCTGCAATGGATCTTCAACATAGAAAGTAATTAATCTGGGTCTCTGCAGAGATGAAGAAAGAACAGTATCACTTATCCTTCAGGTGTGTCGTAAGAGGTGATTAATATAAGGCTGTCCATAGTGCTGCAGAGCAAATCGTTACAGAAACTATTATAGCAATGGTACACCAAGTGGAAGGTTAAGGCGGCCGGCGTGATGCTGACACATCACCCCTAGTGTCAAGAAAATATGGGCCTAACACCATATTCCCAATATGCCTCAATGGGCGTGTAACGAGATCCTTTACCTTTTTTCTTTAAACCAAGTGGCCACCTGTTAGGGCAGCTGACTGTTGTCTGGTGGTGGCTTGATGCTTTTTAAGGAGCAAAAATAGGAAACGAAAAAATTATTCAGTTTTTAACTACATTTGGTCCTTTAAAAAACTAGGAGGTTTCACAATTATAACTGTCTTGTTTACTTATATCTTAGCATTTTAATGCTTATTTTTGCCCTGAGGAAGGCATATTGGCTGATAAACCAGCAATTTTTTATTATCATAACATTTTACCCCTGCCCTCAAATTTAAAAGAACCTAAATGGCGGCTTTTGATTCATATCACACCTTACAATCCTAGGCATTGAGAACAGAACTGTGGAGACTCCCACTATTCTGAAAATGAAAACACTAGAACACATCAACAACCAGTACCCCAGTCCACAGTGGATCCATGTCTTCACTGACGGATCTTCAGAAGAAGCAGTATGGAAAGGAGGAGCAGGGATTCAAATACTAATGCCAAACGCTCCAAAAATAGAACAGTCAATTGCTACTGGAGAACTCTTAACAAACTACAGGGCAGAGATACAGGCAATCCTAGAGGCTACAAAGATACTGGAGGAACAAAGACTCAAAGGATCAAATATAGTCTTCTTATGCAACTGCATGTCAATTCTCCAGACTATTCAAAATGAACCTGAAGATCTCTTAACAAGAACAGCAATAGAACATCTGAACCAGCTGTCCATCAACAACAAAGTTTCACTGCAGTGGATTCCTGCATACTGTGGTATTGCAGGAAATGAGGCAGCCGACAGACTGGCAAAAGCAGGCACCCAGAAGGAATAGTTTCACCACAGAGTCTCATTGAAGGAAGCAAAGACATTCATCAAAAGAAAGTACAAAAAATGCATGGAGCCAGAGAACAGGCAGCAATTATCCACAAGACCCCATCCTAAAGCTAGACAGAACACTGAGAAACCACCATATTTAGGCTCCACACAAGACACTGCAGACTACAAGCCCACCTCCACAAAATGAAAGCTGCCCCAGCTGACCAGTGCACATGCCAAAATAGCCCCCAGACTCCAGAACACATTCTGCAAACGTGTCCTCTCTTTGATGACCTGAGAGCTCACACCTGGCCCCAGGAGACGAAAATGGGAGAGAAACTGTGGGGCACCCACGAGGACCTCCTGCTGACGAGTGTATTCATGGAGGCAACTTATCTTGTTTAGATTGCTGAGCATAGGAAACTGGTCGCAGAAGAAAAAGATTCATATCTACTAGTTATCCTATAAGAGTAAAAGTGACTAATACAAAAATGAATTTTGTGTACAAATTCATGAAATGTACCCCTCACATAACTATGGAAATTACCTTACTATTGATTGTTTTCTTCTCTACTACCAAAAAACAAAGGATGGATTGAGGCAAATTTTGATAAAGAAAAACAAACAAAAATTGTTACATCTCCAAAACACCATTTTAGATTAATAATAAATTTACAGAATATTCTTTAACCGAATCTAGAAATGCCAGGTCAAGTTTCATGTGAGTCTCTGAGATATCAAAGAAAGAATCAAAGTTCTGCTCTCTCAGGCGTATCGTAACAGGTGACTACAGAAACCAATGTTGCAACATCCCACTGTGCTTTGGTGCAGGCTTCCAGAGGGAGAAATGATGATTGTAGAAATAAATATGAAGCATTCGCAGTGTACAACAATGCAATTCTAATGTTTTTTAAAACAAAATGTATATAGATGGAAATCAAGTCATTAATAACAATCTCAAATATTTTTAAGTGTCTCCCTGAGAGACCTAAACAAATGCAGTCATGCATAAACAGTACCCCCCCAAAAAAAGGCCTGAGTATCACTATTCAGTTGATATGTATCTGACATAATGAGATTTTTCTCAAACTCAACATGCTGGCAACCATTACTCACACTCTAGTGTAGGGTTTCCTAACCTGTGGTCCACGGATCCCTTGGGAGCCCCATAAGTGGATTTTAGGGGGTCCATGTGCACAATCTAAAATTTTAAATTATGCTTTATGTAAATTTTTTTCCCAAGAAGGGGTCCATAGCCTTCATTGGATAATCAAGGGGGTCTATAGCCTTTATCACACAATCAAAGGGGCGCATAGCCTTCATAGGACATTCAAAGGGGTCCATAGCAATCAGTGGACAACTAAAGGTGTCCATAACCTTCATCAAATAATCAAAGCGGTTCATAGCCTTCATCGAACAATTAATTGGGTCCGCGGCACAAAAAAAGTTCAAGAAACCCTGCTGTAGAGGACAAATAAATTAAATACAACAATAACACTCAACCCCATCAACAAAATGATCACAAAGTTCAAAATGTGCATTTTCAAGTATTCAGTTGTGAAGTAGAACTGCCCTGGGCACGTGTAACGTGTAAGTCAGATGTCTGCCCCTAATGCAGAGAGATGTCACTATTTGTATCTGTGCATATTTTTTTTTTTTGCCCCGGGTAGTTCACATCGGACTCTGAAGAGACAAAGAAAGAATAGGCCTACTGCATCCTGTGGCATGTCATACAAAGTGACAAATATAAGGTTATGAATGAGGCTGGCAATCTCATCATGTAACAGAAATTGCAGCAGAAGCCACTGCTACAAGAGCATATGAAAGCTTGGTACAGGGCTTCCTGCCAGGGGACCGGCTGCAGTGGACGCTTCATGATTTTGTAAGGAATGCAAAGTAAAATGATGATGACAGATCGAATATGATCCTAATGCTTTCCGCTGAATTAAACTTCAGTAGTACAACACAACAAGTGTCTTGTGACTCCTACAGAATATTTATCATATGTCTTCTCACCATTTATAAAGGCTCTAACAATTTAGTAATTTTGTGACTATCTGCTGCTGAATATTAACATCTTATCTCCATATACAATGGTAAGTTTTAAATAATTTGTTGTCTGCCTTTAAAAACCAATTTCCATTTGCAGTCCATAAAATTTAATGTGCTCAGTTGCATGAAAATAGGGCAAAATGTTCCCATAGCTGATCAAAAATCTGCTTTATTTGTGTCCACACATAATAAAAGAGTTAGTGCAATAGCACACACTGCCATAGTAGTGTTAGAGATTTTACCTACACTAGGTCTCAGCTTTATGGAGTGTGGTGACCAGTTACCATAGGACAGTGAAGTATTAGAGACTTTACCTACACTATGTCTCAGCTTTATGGAGTGTGGTGACCAGTTACCACAGGACAGTGAAGTGTTAGAGACTTTACCTACACTAGGTCTCAGCTTTATGGAGTGGGGTGAGAGTTCCCATAGGACAGTGTAGTGTTAGAGACTTTACCTACATTAGGTCTCAGCGTTATGAGGTGGGGTAACAAGTTTTCTTCCTCACTGCCTTAGTTTTCACCTCACTACAGCGTGTCATGAGTTGGGTTTGAAAGCAGTCCCTATGCCTCAAACAGCACACACTCTAATCAATCTACCAGTTGAACGCTGTCTATACATAATAGAAAAACAAACAGACAATATTAAACTATAAAATAACATTTACAGATAAACTTGTGTGCATGTTAGGATTTTTTGTCTGGTCATGTGCAGTAGCAGACAACTGTATCAAACGGGATCGGAATGGAAACAAGGTATATAACTGCTTAGTCGATCGCTGTAGGTTGAAAAAGAATGCACAGAGGTTTACGCACATTTCTTACACAATTTTCCATCCATGATGAAACAAACTGCTTCTGTAATCCACTTTAATGCAAAGTCTACATTTAGTACTTGCTGATAACAAGGCAGAATTAACTCCAGCGCAAACTCAGAATCATCCTCCATTTACATGACACTAACTAAAGGTCCTCCACACTGTAATAAATTATGGCACATCAATAAAGTTAAGTCAGTGATGCATAAAAAACACCATCTTGATTCATGTGGCAGCAACAGTAAGTTCATTAAATAGAAACTTAAACAAAATAAATCCATAACATTTTTAATGCTCCAATTTTGCTAAATTATGTATCCGAGATTTAAATTCATCATGATTCTTCTGTGATTTTTGTTTTTAAAATTAAATAAATGGAGATCCAGAACTGAATCTTGCAGTATTTAATAAGAAAGGAAAAAAAATGTATGGCCAGACGTAAGAATTCCTTATGAACTAACACAATTTCAATGCATATTCACATAATATACTACATCAAGCATCATTCAACATTGTGCTCGTGGGTGGAACTGGAAGCCGACTCCTTTGCAACAAGAGTTCTGGATCGTTTGGGATTTGTTGATAATGACGGTGATGAAGAAGTAGATGATGTAGACTCTAGGAAGGGTGATGTTGCCCTTCTTTTTCTTCCAAATACTGCATTCTCTCTCAGTTCAATCTCACTGGTCTGAGATTCAGAAGGGATGTTGGATTCCCCTTCCTTTATTTCTTCCACATTTTGCCTTTCCTGTCTAGACTGATCCAACTGTGGAACATGTTCAGACAATTGTGATTCAGCTTTTGTTGGTGAGTCTACCCTTTCTATGGGATTAGTCTCACTTTGATTAGTTCCTGGTATCCGCAGTGGATCAGTAGTTACAATGTTATCTGCACTATCAAGTGTCTCATGTTTATAAGTTGCCACATTCACACCTTCAGTCTGTTCTCCAGAATCACTGGACGCTGCATCATATTTTTCTTTTTCTGTTGGCAGTGACTCTCTTTCCATCTGGTGTTTACAAGAAGAATATTCAGATATTTCTTTTTGCACAGATCTTGAAACAGAAAGATGTTTTTTGCCAGATGGCTCATTCTCCTCACCATGAGGTGATTCTGTAGACTGCTTATTGGCTGTGTTTGATGCATGGCATACTTTGGTGTCTTTCACATCACTATCAGGCTTTGAAGTGCCTCTAGTGTTCTTTCTGTGAGAAGGGTGATTCTTTTCTTTCCTATCTTTTTCAGTAGTTGACATCCGCCTTATGTTAAGCACTGAAGGATCTTGATGTGCCACCAAAACATGTGTTTTCCATGCCATGGTACTCTCAAAAATCTTGTCGCAGTGATTGCAGGGTATTTCTCTTGGGATTTTCTGAGAAGACTCATCCTCATCATCAGAACTATCGGAATCAGGGTGCTCAAATGAAACTTTAAGAATACAATCCAAAAGGTGTTTCATTCCAACAATTCCACCAGTACTATCTACTGAACCATCATCACTTTCGCTCTCTTCACTTTTCAAGATGATTTGGTCTGCCACCTCTTGCATGATTTTCTGAGCTGGCATGTTAGGATCACGAAGAATAGCAACCAGCTCTGCCAAGTTGATGGAAGGCAGACCAGGCATCATTCTGGTTCTCCCTTCCATGTCTCTGATTAGCTCTGGAAGCTCTTGATCTTTATCCTGTGGCACTATACTCCCATTCGAGATGCCATTCTCAAGTTTTTCCTCACGAGTCAGTGTTTCTGATGAAGTATCTCTTACTGCTCCCGGTGACCTTCCTGGTGCTATTTTATCTTCATCATCTCCTGTAGCAGTTTCATTTACCTCAGCCATGATGTGGGCGCATAAAATAGTACAGCCCTTGTGTGACAACTTCCCAATCAGCAGATCCAAACAACTTGCAATGATGAGTGTAACTTCGGCAGTTCTAGTCGTGTTTTTAAAGTCTCTAGTCTTGTTTTCAAATTCTACCAGTGTTCTGGAGTGAAGAATGCCATGACAGCCACAGCCCACAGTGAAACCTGTGAAGTACAAGAAATAAACAATAAATTGTTTGTGCTGTAGCTGCACACAGAAATGCAATAATATATACTATATATTTAATTAACAATAAGTTATTAATTTATTCCAGTTGAGAAGCAGGTTTTTTTTTCTTCAATATCTGCCCAGCCCTTCACTTATACACTGACTCCATGTGTTTTTGTCATCACTTTATAACACTTTATTCTCACTTTTCAAAAATAATATGCACACTCCAAGATGTTAGATGATAGCTAGCGACCGAATGAAAATGATGAAGAAATGGAAAGACACTGAGCTGACGGCACTTGACAGGAGGCTTGACATGTTTGTTGAAGTCCTATGCTCCTTGGGGAGCCAAAGGGTAATGAGTGACTAGAAAGCTTAATAGAATCCACCCAAGTGAGGATTCCTCAACATATAAAGAAAGAGACATACTCTATAACGTGCTATACTTTTTTCTTCTTGTCTATAGTCTAGGTATGTGATTAGCGAGTGAATTTATTACGTACATTGTCCTGGTAGTTGGTTTTGTTACATTTAAAGGCAGTTCCTGTGGAAGAATGACATGTTAGAGAATTCAATATACTAGTTCCAGCTTTTTTTTTTTAAATGAGGTGGGGTGACTTCCCTTCCCTATCGCCTTTGCTTTCCCTAACTCAAGAGCAGAGTTAGGCACCCATTTACAGCTGAGTAAACTTGAGTGTCTGTCTACCAGGTTGTGATTCTGGAACCTGGGAACTTCACCCCAAGAGGCAAGGGCTGTAACCACTCTGCCAATGAAGGAATAACATTATATATTCTTAATTTGTAGAACAGGTCCTTAACTCTTAGTATACGAGCTGCCTTTCATGACTACCATTACAGATTTTGCAATAAATAATTTATTTATAGGCCTAAAGATAACATAAGTGTTATATATCAAAATGTGAAGAAATGAAACCCCTACATCATGCACGTAACTAAATTGATCAGTGGTTTGAAACATGCATTCAGCTATGTCGGCGTCTGTGGCCTAATGGATATGAACGCAGTTTCATAATCCAGATATACCAGGTTCGAAACCTGCTGCAGGCGGTTTGGTAGCAGATCGCTTTGTGTGGATTTTTAACAATGGTATAAGCGCCGTACCGTTCAGAAAGCAATGGCAAACTACTGAATGAATAAAATTGCCTAGAAAAATCACAAACAGCCAATAAAAGCTGGGGTTGATTGCCACGTCCTGTAAAGGATAAGCAGCTAACTTTATTCAGCTATAAATTTGTGCTATTGACGGGGATCGATCATCGGCCTCTCTAGAAGGCCGCTCGTATACTAAGAGTTAAGGGCAATACTTGTGTTTTCTATTCAAGTTTGATTTACACTTTAATGCTCTATTTTTAAGCTGATGCCACATGGCTAATAATTACACTGAAGTATAAACACACACACACAAAGAAAACGCATTAAAACCACAAATGGCAACAAGACATAACATGAGCCCCAGCCTATTAAAAACTGAAATCAAAGAAAATTCAAAAATTTAAAAACAAATTATGGTTAAAAAAAACTTACAAGACAGTTTGTACAAGTAATTAATAATGTTTATTTCAGCAAAAAAATGCTGCATACATCTTTTACAAATTAGCTACCAGACCACAAAGCTTTTACATTTGGACATACAACATTTTTATATTTGGACATGTGCCATTATATCACCAATGGACATTGTGTCTAGGTTGAATGGGATGGGCCATGCCAAAACTCCTTTTGAAATAAAAAAAAGAATGTCTTTTTTTCTATCAGTTATCAGAGCAAGCTATGTACACCACTGTGTGGATAATATAATTTTTACTAGTTAATATATATATATATAATTATTTTGTATCTAATTTTTAAAGTCTAAATTAATCTTTTTTACTGAACTTCAGTACAGGTATACATCACTTTATTGCGCTTCGCAGATATTGCGCTTTTCTTTCAAATTATTCATGTTTTTATTCTAGAACATGCCTTCTTCTTATAGATAGATTTTGGCAGGAACATCGCTTCGAGCGAGTTGATTTTTTAGCAATAAAGTATTTATAATTTTACAGTACATTGTTTTTTTAGACCTAGTGGTATTGCGCACTTAATAGTCATAGTGTAGGCCTAAACATGATTTTATGCTTTTATATGAACTGGAAGGCAAAAACATGGGTGTGACCCGCTTTATTGCGGTGGTCTGGAACCGAACCCGCAATATCTCCGAGGTATAGGCCTACCTGTAATTTATTATTATCAAATTGGCATACAACTTTAAGTACCATGCCTAGTAGCATAGGAGATCATGTCTCGCCACAACTTCCTGTCTCCAGTACAATCTATCAATTCTGTTGCTGACTTCCTTCGATGCCATAATGTCCAGTATTTGCTCTCATTGTCTTCCCCTATCTCTTTTTCCTTAAATCCTACTTGTTGTTACGATATATTCCTACTGTCCTCTTCTCATAACATGCCCAAAAAAGTGGATTGCTTCTTTCTAACTTGTGAAATAAGTTTCCTATGCGCATTGGCCTTTTTCAGGACATCCACATTACTCTTTTTGGCTGTCCAAGGTATTTTTAACATTCTTCTGTAAAACCACATCTCTGTGGTCTCTAGTGTTTTTCCTACTTGTTTACTAACTGTCCCTGACACACTCCCAGACGTCAGGATTGGTTCTACTACCGACTTATAAAAAAAAAAAAAAAGATGTGTCATGTGATCATCACAGAGAAGTCGGAGTTAGGTCGTTAAAACGCGGTCAGATTACTGAGCCGTCGTGGACTATTTGACACACAAAAGTGACATTTCTACGTAAACATTGTGTCAAACTTGAACAGTTAATCTCATTCTTATCAATATAATGTATATGGGAAGATTAATCTTTAAAGGTTTTAAAGCAAAATGCTGAAAGAGAAATATTTGAAATGCGGTTAAAACACTTGGGTCAAGGGTCAAATCCTGTCTATTTAGAGACGCTTGACCGAATTTCATCAAAGAAATAATGAGTAACAAATTCTTGCTTCAACACTGACTAACGAAAAAGAAAGATCATAATGTTACATTTTTATATAAATATGAAACATTTGATTACTTTACAGGTGATTTTATTTTATCTCGATGTGATCACAAAGACCTAAACGATGAAAGAATAGGCGCAGCCCTAATCGACGGTTATAAAGTTTACACTGAATCTTGAAAGAAAAACGATCGTAAAAGAGTTATTCGTTGGTTTCAACTTTATCCTCATCAGTCTATAGTCTCAGCATGAACGTTTAAACTTACCTTTCTGAGTAAATATCTGTTGAGGCTGCAGGAGTCACAAGAGGAGAGTGTGTACCTAAATAGTTTATGCCTCCAGCACTTATGGTTTCTGCGTACCGGACGGGTTTGTGAGAAGTCCTGACCAATAAAACTCCGGCGTTGAAACATGCGGGCTGTTTTGATTGGATAGACGTAATACTGGGCGGGTTTTAACCTATTTACTGGAGGCCTGCAAAGAGAATATCGTCATGTCATCACTTCTCTTTATATGTTATACAAGTTAAAATATTCGAATAGATAGTTACATAAGTAATTACAACTAATAAATATATGCAGTATTTTAAAATAGCAAAATCCCCCACAAGATTGCGCGGTATGTGCCAATTTCGAGAAATGCGCCTACTGCCCACCGAAAATCATCTCTCTTGCCAATGAGCAATTGGTGTTGAACCAATAATGCACTAAATTAAATAAATCGTCTAAACAGGGGTCTTTTATAAACATATTTATATTTTAATGAAGTAAAATTTCAGGACAATAAACGTAGAAATTAAAAGCCAATTCATTTCAAACATGTTTAGTTGTGTTCTAATTTGGAAAGACGAAATAAAAAAACATCAAACAAAACGAAACTTATCATTGTAAAACGGTACACCTGCGTGAATGAAGAATTTCAACCAGATAATGTCATTATCACCTTTACTTTTAAGAAAAACATATAAAGCAGGAAGCATTTAATAACTTCTGAAATAAAACCAAATCCCCAGCTTGCAAATGAAACAAATAGATTTATAATAAAACACTACTTTTTAACATGGATACAGGTTCCCCACTCCCCTCTGCCTGCTCCAAAATAAATGAATAAAATAAAGAAAATATAACAGAAGGGGTTAATAAATTACAATGTGAAAATAATTAACACTAATATTTCAGATTTTCTCTGTTTAGTTTTTAGACTACAATTGTTTGCACACACACTCCACTTAAACTAATAAGATGTCCAGCAAATGAAGAAATTAATCCATGTTTGTAGACCGACACACACAGTGACGGTACGTATATTGGAAACTCATACAATATTAAGAATGGTTTATTTGCAACCAATACTTCAACTGGTAGCTTATGAAATATAAAACAATATTGGTAGGCCTACCCACTAATACTATGTGGCAAGATATATTAAAAATTCGTAAAACACACAAAAGTAGGTTGTCTAGAAAAGGAGAAAGATGAGAGAACGCCAGCCAGAAAGGTGAAAAATTGTAATTTTTTTTTTTTTTTTAATATGAGTTTTGCCCGTTTTTGCGAGGAGGCCTGTTCAACTTAGACAAACGTCGGTTATATTAGAGGACATGCCCAAATATGAAAGACCTGGAGATACGATTACATTCTTTATAAAATGTACACTGCAATAACTATTAGTATGCAATTTTTATTTTTCACACGTGTGCTTATGTGTGTCTCTCTATACGTGTCATCATTTCACCTTGTGCTCCTTAAGAAACAAGTATCATCATTGCAGTTTTCTGTTAAAACTTGCATTTGCTCTTGCAGTGGCGGTTCATGCAGCATGTTGTTTAAGTAATGAAGTTGCCACACCATGCACAACTAGTGCCCTAGAATCATAGAGTTACGACAACTATGTCAGAATCGAAAAAGAGGCTGAACGACGTAGACGCCATTTTCGGCCGGACAATACCAGGGCTAGAAGGTTAATAAGCGTCGAGTATGTATGAATCTAGGGCACTATGCACAACCTCATATTAGTAACCTTTTACGACATGAATGAGGGAACAATAGTCCTACTTTTTCTTGCCTCCTACAAGACTGTCGGGAAATATTTCTTAAATAAATTACAAAATTGCAATTTAATTTAGGCCTAATTAAAAGATACTAGCATAAACGTATCAACCTTAGTCAAACTAATTTTTATATATGTTATCGTATCCTTGATAAAATAAAGTTTTTATATTAGAGTTCAGGAATATCCAACAATTCATACTTCAGACCACAAGGTTTTTTTTTTTTTTTTTTTTTAATATTTTGACATAATATAACCGACTGACATTGTGTCAAGGTTGAACGTGGGGGGGGGGGGGGGGGGGGGACCACGTCAAAACGAGGCACAACTCCTTTTTAAAAAAGGAATATCCAGCAGAATAAATAGATTTGAGGATGCGTTAGACTTTATTTTACAGGCGAAGACAACGTGGGGCGGGGTTACAAAAAAAAAAGAAACTGCTCACAAAATAACACGGGGTCAGCAAGTTTGAAATTTCTTATTCAGAAAATCTGAATGCGCGCTAAAGGTTCACATTGTTGCCTACTGTCTATCTGTTCATTAATTATGTGGGTAGGATGATCAGCGTATTTACTTTATGGGGGAGGGATTTTATGGGAAGGTGTTAAGTGGTTCACCGGAATGCTGAATTTCCCTTTGTAAATGGGAATTAATAAAAAAAACGAAAACACTCAGCAGAAGAGTGCATACATTATTTTAAAACAGCATTATATAGCAACTGGCCTCGTGAAGTTTCCGGGAGTCTCTGTTCCGACCAAGAAAAATAGTCCTGCTGCGTCCAAAAACGTGTAAGAAGCCACTTAAATTAGGTTGTAGAATTGCACAAATGTATGAAGTTATGTTTGGGGCTAGTAATTTCATCGTGTGAAACAAATTGCTACATGAACTCTCGTTTCAAGAGAACTTGAGTTTTGACACAAGCTTAATGTTAGGGAGTTAACTGTATTGGAGACTCCATGCTCTGTATTTAGCGAACAGTTGTATTTTCCATTCGTTTCCACTGGTTTGATGCAAATTAATGACTTTACACTCAACGGTACTTTTATACATGGGAAACAACCAATTAATATTTCTTAAACATACTGAGTTATGATCCTTTAATTTTTTTGGGTAATCTGGCTAATTCCTTCCATGATTCACTTTCGTAGTGTGGCGATGGCGTCATTAAGATGGGAGCCTTTGCCCGATTCCCATGTGAGCCTATCGCTTCTGCTATTTTTATATTGTCTGGTGCCTTCGTTTTTTTTTCTCTGTCTCACCAGTGCCTGCTATTTACCTGTATTCGTTTGTTTATTTATTTACTACTCACTAGCCTGTGGTTTTCTTCATTATTTATTTCTTCAATCATTCAGTTTACGTGTTTTCTTTATGAAAACCTCACTGACGTCATTACACTTAACAGTTAACATTGTAAACATACAACTGTATCAGCATCGACGTTATAGTGTACTTTGGGCTAATTTCGTATGCTGTAAACATGTGCGACAATGCTAAATTATACACAGATTCATACATTAGGACTATTAAAAGGTAATCCTGCTGCAGCTACTATGCCAGGGACGTGAGGTGTTGATGTCTTCACAATACCAGGTCCAGCTATGCAAGGTGGGGGTTGTGACATAATTTTTTTCACTGTCTTCTCCTCTCCGTCAGTATTGAACTACATTTGTTGTGCGTACTGAATTAGGTGCAATATTCTGTTGTTAGAACTCTCTTTTTCCCTACTGTCATTGTTCGCTTTTCACGCTTCGGTGCACGACAGGGCTAGACGAGCGTATCGCCCATCCCTGAGAGATTAACTGAGTCCCTAAAACGTGATAATACCACATTGACTACAGGTAAATGTGAGCACGAAGTGTTTGCTTAAGATTGAATAATTACTTCCGACTCGACAGGAAAAATATAAGAATTTGTAACGTAAGTGTTACCAAGAATTGTCGGATGTAGCAACTCCATATACGGAGGATGACTGTTTGAAATTTTCAAACGCATGAGTCATACAGAATACTGCATGAGGAAAAGTTTCCATAATATGAACTTTGAATGTATTGGCTGGCTTCTGAGGCGCCAATAAACAACCGCGCTGATTGGGAGTTTGTCAGAAAGCGCCAGGTGGAAGCGTGGACCGAGAGCTACGATATAACGTAGACTATCTAGCATACGACACTGCATTCCTAAAATCATCTGGGACCCAGCAATAGAGAATGCAGTCAGCGACCCATAGCTTGACTGCTGGCATCAGGGTCAGCAAACCAGAGCTGACCAAGACCCTACTCCACCTCCACGTGGTGGTCCTGGAAACAGGCTGCATCACTGCAGTCTGGCTGAGAGCGTAGGGATCGAAGAGGGAAGGCAAATCCGGTCCCAAAAAATGCCGTGCTGAAGTCGAATGTGCCGGCCGAAAGGCGCAGATATTGCAGCTCCGCTGTAAACAGACACAACGCAACCAACGTCCTTTTCAGGACGAACGAGGAAGAAGAAGAAGAAGAAATCATCAAAGTAGACAGCTCGGACCATGCCACAGAAAAAAATAGTGTCAGGATTATGAATTTTTAGGAACGGAAAAACGTATTTGAGCATCTTTAATCCACCGGAAAAGAAAACTCGCCAATATTAATACGGAACTGGACTCCAACAGAAACTACTCACAATTCTCAGAGGAATTCTAGAATAAGAAATAATTTTCCAGACGAGTGTTCGATGCATCTGTGTTAAGTTGCCAAGACTATTTACCTGACCAAGACGTCTAAGATTTTCCTAGTTACATGGTTGAAGGTACGGATTGGAAAGACCATTTGAGATTCTACCCACGTAAAGTTGTGTGTAAACCCACTGCTTTGTTAAATACACTATGTCGATATACAAATATACACGGCCAATCCGCGTTCACGGAGTCACGCAAGACAGCTGGCAGACTCTGAGACAGAATAAATTACACTAAGTCACGGTCACGCAAGATGGCGGCAGACAGAATAAATTAGGCATAAAACACAGCTGTCAAGACTGATTCCTGCTTACCTGCATGCCGGGAAGATTAGAGGGTATGTAAACTTACTATAAATAATTGTGAAACTAATATAACTTTTAGGAGTTTTAATATGACTATATCATATATATATAATGATTGTGTTTTATAGTATCATGTATAATGAGTGTGTAGGACTGTTGAAAAAGGAAACCACCTGAAAATAACCTACACCTGTATATATTTAATATAACTTTAAGATTTTAGTTTTACTATGAATGTATCATGTATACTGATTATATTTTAGGGAATTAGGTATAATGATTGTATTTCTTGGTATGATTGCTGAAGAAGAAAACCAACCTGAATATAACCTAATCGTCCTTGTTAGGACTCATATAACTCCAACCTGAATATAACCTAACAGTCCTTGTTAGGACTCATATAACTACAACAATATTGTTAGGATATATTTTACCAGCCGGTATAGCACTTATCAGAGATGGCCTGGTATATTATAGGTGGAAGGAAACGGTTGTATCAGACCTAGGTGTACAAATTATTGGATGTATTCATGTATTGAATTATCAGAAAGAATGTTTTGCGAGTAGACACCTGTCATGTCTCGCTATTGCTAAATCATACTGAGCCATGTTGTCATTCATCCTACAAGCAGACACCTGAGACACGCTCATCTCATATACAATAGAAATAGGTGGGCTTGATGACAGAAATTAGCCCCTATTTTTCCTTGTTACAGGTTTATTCGTGTCATCCAACCTGAGATAGTATGTTCAGGTCAATCCTGCTGGAAATTCGCAGGAGCATAGTGGTTGTATCGGAGCTACATCCTTAGTCCCCCTCAGTCTTGGGTGGGCTAAAGGAACGATCATCAGCGAAGAAGTGTTGTGTGCATCAATTAAGAAGGACAGAACTGTTTTAAGAGATGAGTACACATTAGTACCATTTCCATCGGCAAGTGTGAAGCAATTAACTGTCTATGAAGAAAAAGTGATTTAGCGTAGTGAGAGACAAGATTAACAGCACAGCTGATAAATTTTCTATAATTGATTAACAGCACAGCTGATATAATATTTTTTCCTATAAATGGAAGACTTGTTGTTATATATATATATATATATATATATATATATATATATATATATATATATATATATATATATATATATATATATATATATATATATATCATATATATCATATATAAACTTACAAATCCATTGCATTCCATCTTCCAATATCCACCCTTCAGCACAAGAGTAGATAGTGTATATACTTGATAAATAAGGAAATTGTATTTGAACGACTTGTCAAGTTTATAATTGTTAAGTGAAATCTGTTTCCTTGTTTTAATATCATAGTTAGTTACCCAGCGGGGTGGCATTTTATGACTGTCTCCACTCTACTAATTTTTCGAGATCAGATCATTCACAGCCGTAACTAATTTGTGATACCAGTAGTTCTCTCATACACTGGGACTTCACCATTTTCCTGCAGAAATTATATTTCTGTATTGTCAGTACTGTACTGATGCTATATACAATAAAAACCTCACTCTACACCAGAATCTTTTGGAGACGTGCCCTTGACACAGAGACGAAGTGACGGAACCAGCAGCACCATCATTTCAGCAATTTGGAAACTAAGTTATAAGTTTAGCAAGCCACCTCAAATAACTATAATTTCATCTCCCAAGAAATGAGATGGAATGTACCAAATTGTACAATAACTATCAATTAAAATGTGGAAAATGTTGTAACACTAGTGAAAATAGGTGATTAATAGTGATAGCAATCAAACAAAATGCTAATGGAAAAAATTTCAAATAAATGAAAGCAATTAAATTGAAACTGAAGTATACATGTAACAACATAACTATAGGAATGATAAATAGATAAAAAGAAAAAAAATCGAATCAAACAACACTCCTAGTAGGGTGTAGAATTACTTAGCGACGCCAATGAAGTATGAATGATAAGATTGCTAACAAAGATATGTCATGTGAAAAGTAATAGCGATATGAAAGCGTGATTATCTAATCATAAAATTGATTTGTAACACATATATAATAAATACTAATCCTAATTAAGTTGTCTTATTGTTATAAGAGTTCCGGAATTGTTCACGTCGTTACGAATGAACCTTGTGCACTTGGGTTCCTCTACACCTCGTTCCACGGGGTAGAAGAGGTTCCGATTATGAGATGAGTTACGAATGAAGTAACCAAAATAGTCACTAAGTCACAATGTTATATAGTAAGACTGTCAACAACGAGAAGTACTAATATAGAGTTGGAGTGTAGATGTCATTATGTTATAACTGTTAAGTTCCAATTATAGCACTTTTTCTAAGTTCACCACATCTCACTTTATTAACGGAATATTATATATATATATAATCCTTGTAATGTTACTGTTGACGCAACGAAGGCATAAATAGTTAATGCAAATGCAAATACGGTGACGTCTGTTAAAACTGTTATGTCATTGAACGATGAGAAGATCACGCGTTCCCAAGTAGTAACTCATAATCGATGACTTGTTAGTGTAGAGGCGTCACATTATGTAAGGCGTAGCGGCTCAGTTGAATCTTGAGGACAACGTGAAAGAACGTCCGCCAACACGTTTTCTGAACCAGGAATCGCTCGAATGGAAAAATTATAAGGCTCTAGTGCTATGGCGTATCTCGTAGACTTTGAAGACTTCAAATCCCTGGTTTGGAGAGCTGTAAGTGAGCGTTGGTCAGTTTCAACGACAAAATGAGCGCCCAAAAGAAACCGTTGTAGCTTGGTTATGGACCAAACTAACGCCAACAGTTCTTTATCCAGGACCGAATAATTACGTTCTGTAGATGTAAGCTTTCTGGACAAGAACATCACTGGATGCAATGTGCCTGCGTAAGACTGCATCATTATGGCCCCGATTCCAAAATTAGAAGCGTCACTGCGAAGGACAAAAGGTAAATCTGCGTTTGGTAAACATAACACAGGTGCAGATGAAAACAGTGATTTTATATTGTCCAACGTGATTTGATGTTCTTGCGACCACCGAATCATGTTAGCTGAGCCCTTCTTTAATAAACTAGAGAAAGGCGCAGTGATGGTGGATAAATGAGGAATGAATCTTCCATAAAATTGAATTAAACCCAAAAGACTGCGAACCTGTGTTTTTGTGTCTTAGGCGCAGTGATATTAAGAATTTTTGAAACATTATTATCTTCAGTACGGAGGAGACCATGGCCCACACAATGACCCAAAAAAGATATTTCATGGAAACCAATATATGCCTTAGATAGTTTAGCCGTCAGATTATAAGACGAAGAAAACTCAGTCGGTAAAAGTATGGATTGGACAGGATGAACTAATGTCATAGCCTGTGTACTGAGTAATGACAAGAAAGACTTTAGAAAGATAACAAAGATACAAAACCAGACATGTGTGAATCTGGATGTGCATCGTAATTTAAAAGTACAGTATGGAATGTGACAAAGAGAATATGACCAAAAAAATGCTGAGCTAACCGACCCAGAAAGAAAGGTAACTAGTCCTACAAGAAATACCAATGTACGACGAAATAAATCCGAACATGTGGTAAAGAAATTGGAAGTCAATGTAGGATTAAAGGTGTAATTAACCTGATTGAATGGAGATTCAGTTGTGTCGACAACAATAGTGTGTGTGTCAGACACAACAGAGGAATCTTCCTCAATAATAGTATGTAATGGAGAGATATAATTTGCACACCGACGATCAGAAGCATGTCGTAAAGGTTGTAAAGAAGTACTAAAATTGGCGTAATGAATAACGGAATCATTTTCAATGCTAGATTCCAGGACCTTAGCAGTATATAGCATGTTAGCAGCAGTGGCGTATCCTGGTAATGCGAGCTAGGTGTGCTGCTACTTAAAATGAATATGTACGCCTACTATTTAACCCCTTCCCCTCTTAATTTAAAAACCAACTATATTCAATTACGCAACGATAATTATTCGGCTGGAAGAAAAACATTAACTAAATAATACATATTTTCACTTACAGGTTTCACTTGAAGATCAGATCTATTATTCTTTCCTTTTGCAGACATTTCTCAGTTACAGCATCGTGAAATGTATTCTTCATTCTAACCTTGCTCAAAAGTTCATTTTCAATGGACAATAGGCTGAGACTGGAGAGTCGATCTTGACCTTGTGTAGATCTGTGGTAACTGTGGATTCGCTTTAAAGCTGAAAACGATCTTTCTACAAAAGCAGTAGTTGCTGGAATTGTCATTATCAATTCTGCCAGTTTGAACACTTCTTTAAAGCCTGAACTGAGATCATTTTCAACTAAGAACTGCAGTAACGCATGAACTGACTTGTTGCAGAACTCATCCGAACAATAAAGTACAAGAAGTTCATTCTTCAATCTTACATAGTCGAACATAAACGTCTTTTAGTTTTTTGATGAGGTCCTCTGGAAAATTTTAACCCAGGACATGGTTTACCGTTACTCACAATTGATAGTTTTTCACTAAAACTTAGTGAACAAAACTTCTTTTTAGCGATGTCGTCCAACACTTGCATTTTGGGTATATGTCAATTATCTCCGAAATACTAATTAACTTACTACTTGAAACTCACTGTCACTGTAATAATATGCACTCCCGGCAACTAACAAACATTAATCACAAAAAACACTGGACTTGGACACAGTCAATTTTTACTACTCGAGAGCTGCAAGACGACCGCACGCATGTTCCTATTGTATTGACGTATCTGGCCATGACCCCGATCCACACAAACCAGTCTTCAGACGTGAAACCGAAAGGTGCCGCACGCATTGTGACGGAATTACCGGAGAAACTTCGGGCGATTGCTACCAACTAGTTCCCTAGATTCATAGAATCTAGGGCACTACTACCAACCAAAAAAACTGCACTATAAAACGCGTCTGCGAAACTGAAACAAGACATACTCGTAGATTCTATGCGGGAAAATTCGTTATCCTGATGCGTGCGGTCCGAAAGCAGAACATTAGAAGAGAAATATTTTATAGAATAATAAATTAAATTTGTATTTTCCTTCGGGCATAGGTGTGCGCAGCACGCACAGCACACATAGAGAATACGCCACTGGTTAGCAGTATGTACATGAGAATAAACTCTTGGCATAGTCGTAACTGCATAGGCAGCATGTATGTGTTGCTTTTCCCAAGTAGCAATTTGTTGTGGGGTACACTCTTTAACACCATGTATACGACCGACTATTAAATCACTGATTGGTGAAGGAAGTAGACAAGCATGGATTTTCCCTGTAAAAAATGGTGTAATTACTTCTATGATCGCAGTTGGGAATGTCTCAACTGTGCCTCCGAAGGTAACACATTTGACACTTTTCCCTGTCGCTAATGACGGGTGTACCAAGGATTGTCTAATCCCCACTGTTGAACATCCAGTGTCAAATAAAATAGACATGGGAATTTTATTGGCAAATCCATGGTGTAACGTTAGAGACCCTCTTCCATCGTGCGTAGATGCTGACATGGCGGTAGACATCGCAGGGAGGCTTGGTAAGGCATGGCCGCAACTCAACGTAGTGATCGTCTCGGGCTGGAACAATGTTGTGCATTCATGACACAGTTTAGCCTGCTCAAAATCCAAAGAACAAGAAGGCACATTAACATTTGTACCCTGATCTATATTAGGTTGAAGATCATGATGAGCAGAATTAGCCTGGCGATGTGGTCTATTATTAAAATTTCTGTCTCTACCTCTGGATCTATTTCGACTATCATCTCTGAAATTGTTACAATTATTTAACCTGTTGTGATCACTATTTTGGTTTGAACGCCAATAACTGTGATAACTATTGTCCCTTGTACCATAGTTTCGGTTCGGTGAGTTATGTTTATTAAAAAATGAGGGCAAACGTGACCGATCATAATTGTTATAATTATCACCTTGATAATTTCTATAATTATTTTTATTGAAATTATATGGCCTATTGGATTGTCTCCAATTATGTTGTGAAGGTGAACCACCACGAAATGGTGTCCCTTTGAAACCATTGAAATTCTTATAATCTCCCTTTCTGAAGTTTCTATCGTGACTGAGTGATCGACTTCGAAAGTGATTATCGTGTTGTATGGCCGAAGCAACGGGCAATTCTTCTCTAATATGTGAATGGCTATATAACATATTAAGATGTGCAGTACAGAATTGTGTACAGATTTGATCCATATCTTTAAAATTCATAGGTTTCCGTTCATGTAAGAACGAGAGGAATGTCGCATTAACTGATGAAGTACTTTATCCCGCAACATCAAATCATGAAGAGCGTCAAAGGAATGTTCTATTTTTGACAACTCTATCCATCTATCGAGTGTGAGACGTATTTTGCATATAAAATCAGCGAAATCTTTCCCAGTTTCCGGCAGTAAGGATTTAAAGCGCAGACGGTACCCTTCCTCGGTAAGCTGATATTTTTTTAGTAGAGCAGCTCTGACATTAACATAGTTTTTTTGTAGAGTTTGCTCCGTTGTCTGTACAATAGTTAAAGGTTCTCCCACCAAAAATTCCATCAGCTTAACACTCCATAGAGCCTTATCCAACCTACGTGACTCACATGCACTTTCGTATGTGGATTAAATTTAGGCAATTTAAATTTATCACTGCCATAATTTTTATTTGAAGGTGCAGTATTATTGGAGTTAACGTTATTTGCATTTGAACCCCTTAATTTTAGTTCCTCCAGGTGAAGGAGCTGTTGCGTGCATATTTTGACGCACATATTACAATAATCGATATGGCTATTTAATATGGAAAAGATATAGACATTCATTCATTTGTGTATGAAAATGCTGTCTATAGTAAAGCTAGATAACTCATGATTGATTTACACTTTTGATCATAGGAGTAATCGTTCTTGATATTGATTCGGCGCATGGATATTGTACTCATGTCCGTACTTATTTGTTAGGGCCAGAAAATAGATTAATTTGCTTATTATGTTTATGGCCTGAATTCATATGTATTACATATTATTAGTACAAGTAGAATCAGTCCTATATTGTATATTTTTGGATGGGTAGGCAGGACTATATTCTTGTTATGCCGCTCTAGCGGAAGTATGAGTTGTCTTGACAAGTCGTGATGAGTTCCGAGGTACCGTTTACAATGGCGGTTACGCATTTTCCAGGGCTGGTACATTCTTCAGTAAAAATGATTTATGAAGTGGTTTTTCTTCTGTAGGAGATTGTGTCTCTACTAGAGTTTGTGTTAGAGACTCTCCTAATGTACGGTACCATGTATGATTCGGACTCCAGGTAATGCCAGACCCTATTTTTGATGATCTCACGTCGGTTAGACCTAGCTGGAATTTTGTGCTTCGCAACGCTAGGGTCATGTTTGTATCGACGAAGATGACGGGCTTCCATACAGCCGTGATGTCTACGTGAAGTAACTGGATTACTGTAGAACTGTATGGAGAAACTTTAGGAAATCATTCATATGTATTTCAAATTAACTTTGGCTTATATATATACCCTCCTGTGAGCGAGTGAGCGACAACTCAGGAAGGCGGCCATGTTACATTCCTGTCATCGTATTTTTGAATCACTGTCCAAAGAACAGGGCATGTATCTTACTATTCGGACAGTGTGTTACGCACAAATAATTACTTTTTTCAAAGCCTTTGTATGATCATTTTTCGTATGTATGATCATTTTTTGACTGAAGTGTGTATTATGTTATTTACAGTCAAAGGGACATAATCCGAGTTATCGAGACTACAATTTTTTAGGAGTTTGCCTTCTCTTGTATAGAGACACGTTCGGTCTATAATTTCTTGAACGAAGCGTGACCATATCTCCTTATTTGGTAGTATCAGTCAACTGTTGTAGATGCCTGAAACCTTTCTTAACGCTTCTTTTCATGACCATAAAAGGCGCGACTGTGTAAGACTTTTATCGCGAATGTTCTTAGAATCGTCTTATTGTGAACGGCGACTCAGAGATTGTCGTTCTGCGCATGTCTCGACTTGGTTTTCGTTTGTTGTTCCGGCCAGCTCGGGGAGTTTAAAAATGGTCTAAGTCGCGAGCAGACGCGACCTGCGTCTTGTGATTTTCTGAGGGAAATACATTGTCTTTGTGAGTTAGTTAGCTAACTAGACTATTTCCCTGTATTATTCAAGCCTGCCTGGAGGCATATGTTCATGGTTGATTTTCCGAAATAAGGTAATTCCTCTTGTATCGAACTTTATGCTATCATCTAGAGGTTCGTCATTTTGTCGCCTTTTTGCTCGCCTGTGTGATTCAAAATGGAGAGGTACTTTGACTAGGATTAAGTCACCGGTATCTTTATACCTGAACTAGTTATATATATATGGGTCGCTCTAGACCAACAAGACTATTGTCTGTGTTCCAGGATTCGTTATATCAGAGATCACGTCCAAGTCAGATGGTTAGACTTAGGAAGGTTATAAAGGTCGAGCTGACCTGTAATCCATGTATGCTATTCACGTGCAGACAGTAAACGGACTGATTGTATACATCTGATCTGCTAGCATCAGGAAGGGAATATTTATTATTGTCTATGAACAGTGATGATCTGCAGCTGACACTGTTGCAGAATTTATATATATATATTATTTATACAGCTTCACGAACTAGAACTCTATGATTTTGAATGCTGAACTCGTTGAACTATGTTGATGATATAAATATCCTGACTGTTTTGTGGCGTGCAATAAATGGAAAAAAATCATACAACGAAGTTACCATTTCTATGACTCTACACATCATGTTGCCTGTGTTATACCTTGTGAACTGTTCTACTACCGCATACACAGCAACATCCTAAAATCAGAGAAGACACCTACATCTTGCACTTTAATACCAGGTGTCGATAGGGGTGGCAAGTGGTCGTCAATCTTATACGGAGCTAACGTACCTGGCATTGTGGCGCACCATTATCATTTAGCCTAAATCCACCTTTATCATTTTTGGTGGCCATAGGTTGGTTTACTCTGATACCAGCTATCAAGGGGGTCAACAAACCCAGACATCATCATCAAGCTTTCAAAATTACAGTTCAACTCATTTCCTTCAAGAAAAGCTACTTTTGATGAAAGATTTTGAAAGTACCCGGCAGTACTGACAGTTGTTGATATTTTGAAACTACCCGGCGCTGCTCGGCAGTATTGAAGTTTGTCTACATCTAGAAGGACAAGTACCGAGCGAATGGATTTCCTGATCTGTTAAGAAGAAGGACAAGTGCCGTAACAACTGTTCCGGTCTGAGAGGTACTGTTGCAGATTCAGAAGGTCAAGTTCAGAAGCTGTTTCCTGTCAGAAGCTCATTTCCCTCGTCATGGCTGTCTATGGGAGCAGATGTTAATCAACGTTGGATCTTTATCCTCAGAATGCTGACGACATCCTGTTCTGCACCGTGCTGACGTTTGGGACATATAGAAGTTAAGTGGCCTGTTTTGTTTGTGAACTGTGCCCTTATGTTCTAGCTGAGCCTTCTAAATTCTTTCACACTTTTTGCTGTTTGTTATATGTTATATGTTATTTGTATTTGTATATTTATATGTTTATATTCAGCGGGTTTTCTCGGTTGGGCGGTGTCTTTCAGTAGAAGATACCACGTCACAGAGGTTCTACTGTTAGCGTTTTCGTTAGGGACTGTGCGAATTTCCTACTGTGAAATTTGCTAGCGACAATCGTTGCTATATCTGTTTAGTTGTGACGAGTTGTGCTTTATTTTTGTTTCTTGTATATTTTTTTTTCTTTTTCTTTTCTCTCTTTCTTTGTGTTTTTTTTTAGTTTCGATTTCGATTGTTTGTATTTGTAGGTCTCCCCTATCTATTATTCAGTTCTTTAAGTATATTTTTGTGTATACACTGTAGCGTCATTTGTTTGTCATATCTTCGCATTTTGTCATCACATTTCTTTTTAGTTTCGCTGTTTATTTATTTGACTTATGCGAATGTTTTCATATTGTTTGATCTTTGTTATTGTTTACATTGACTCTGATCTTTGTTGTTGTTTACATTGACTTTGATCTTTGTTGTTGTTTACATTTGACTTTGATCTTTGTTATTGTTTACATTGTTGGTGACCTTTGTTATTGTTTACATTGTCTTGTTATTGTTTGCATAGTTCTTGCATAGTTAGCTTTCACTATTGTTACATATATGCTCATGCACTATTGATCTATAGTGCACTTATCATAACTAACTGGTGGTTTTTGCTTATGCACTATTGTAGTGCAGTTATGATAAATAACTGATGGTTATGCACTGATTTGTGTAGTGCACTGATAATTAAGAGGTGACTTGTGATATTATTATACATTTGATAATACAAGTTGGTGTCAAGTCTTGTTTCCCACAGAGATTGGAGTAAACATATTGATTACACAAGCACTTTATTAAGTCTGGTTGCTATTAAGATTGAAATAAGATAATTAATTATTTCAGGTTCTGTACTCACATTTTAGACATCATGTCTACATTTGAGTACTTTATTGAGCAGGGTAAAGCCCTTGGGAAGACAGGTGATAAATTAGAAGAATTTGCGACTGTTCAATATGCCAAGGCATTGAAGTCGGAGGAAAAGAAAATGAAAGAACTAACTGAACAAAAGAGAATAGATGCTGAAAATTTAAAACTGCAGATGCAGGTAGATGAAAAGAGATTACAAATGGAAATGGAAAAACAAAAAAGAGAAGCAGAATCACAGGAGAAGAGACTTCAGGCTGAGGTTGAAAATAAGAGACTTGAAAAAGAAGCTGAAAATAAGAGACTTGAAAAAGAAGCTGAAAATAAGAGACTTGAAAAAGAAGCTGAAAATAAGAGACTTGAAAAAGAAGCTGAAAATAAGAGACTTGAAAAAGAAGCTGAAATTAAGAGACTTGAAATAGAGGCTGAAAATAAAAGATTAGAAAAACAGGCTGAGGCTGAAGAAAGAAAGTTACAGGCTGAGGCTGAAGAAAGAAGGTTACAAAGAGAAGCTGATGAGAGAAAAGCAAAAATGGAGCATGAAGAAAAACTCTTAGCTTTGGAGTTAGAAAAGTTGAAGTTATCTAGTAATGCTAATGATGCTAATAAGGTATCATCTGCTAATAAGTCTAATGCTGTTGATTTCAAGCTTAATTTACCAGCATTCAATGCTTCAATTGATGATATAACATTTTATCTAGATAGATTTGAAAGTGCATGTAAGGTGCATAATATAGATAAAACATTATATGTTTATCATCTGTCCAAGATACTTAGAGGTGATGCTTTGACTTTATTGGGTATGGTAGATGTGCCTGACAAAAACAACTATGAGGTTGTCAGGGCGGCATTGTTAAAGAAGTACCAACTTAACGAGGACGGATATCGTCTTAAATTTAAAAACATGTTACCAGAAACTGGAGTTGAATTCTCTGAATTCATCTCAGGCATCCGTCTTACTTTTTTACGATGGGTTGAGTTGTCTAAAACAGAGAGTACATTTGAAGCTCTTATGGACTTACTACTTAGAGACAAGGTTATGTCTTCTGTTAATGAAGCTTTTCTTTCTTTTCTTCATGAGCGTAAGCCTAAAAACATAAAAGAAATGGAAGAATACTGTAGCCAGTATGTTACTGCGCATCCTCACATAACCATTAGCAACTCTAAAGTAAAAGAAGGTCTGCCAGTTGCTTCGGCAGCACCTTATGGCCCAAATTTTATGCGTACATTTCAGGGTAGCCAGCAAAATTTCAATAAAAAGAGTAACCGTAATTATGCCCAGAATCATAGTAATCAATTCCAGGGTGATTCTTCTTCCCAGAACTGGAGACATCCTAATACTACACGTTATTCTACTCCGGTTAACTTTAGAAATTTTCACAAAGGTAATCGGTATAGAGGAAAATATTTTTCTCAGAGACCTCAATACCAGGATAATAGAGGTTCTCAACAGTATAGAGATGGTAATGACAGTTATGGAAACTGGAACTCAAACCAGGATAAAAATTACAGTAGGGACTTTAATGATAATTGCAGAGGCAATAATGGTCGCGGTAGATCGCAACATAAGAGAAAAAAAATATCAACAGACAAACTCTGTTCAACAAGAATCTCAGGGAGTAGATAAACAGGTTAATGATAATAAAGACCATAATGCCATCGGATGCTCATCTTTTGATTTTGGTAGGGCAAATAAATGTATCCAATGCAGTACTTTATTTGACCCGAAGACCGTTACTACTTTAAGCTGTGGTCATCCTTTGCCCGCTCTTCCTGCTAATGTTGCTCATGATGGGAGAGGTTCTCTTATATTACATAAGGGGCTTGTAAATAGTAATCCAGTCTCAGTGTTGTTTGACTCTGGATGTACTACTGTCGGGGTTAGGCAATCTCTTGTAGATCCATCCTGTGCTACAGGAAAGGTCATCAAATGTGTCACATTTGGTGGCACGTTGGAAAAGTATCCTACTGCTATAATACACATTGCTACTCCTTTCTTCACGGGAGAGGTCCACGCGTGTCTACTTCCAAACCCTATTGCGGACCTTATTATTGGTCGTATTCACGGAGTTAGGGAATGTACCCCACAGCAGATTGCTGTTTGGGAAGAGCAAAACATTGAAGCTACCAATGCGGTGGTCACAAGAGCACATGCTCTGGATCCACCTCAAACTTCATTAACTAATAATGATGAAGTAAATGACCAAGATAGTCACTTGACTATTACACGTGACTCATTTATCAAATTGCAAGAAGAAGATCCTTCTTTACAAAAATTCTTCATTCTAGCAAAAAAAGGTGATCCTAATCAAAATACTAATAGAAAATCTTGGATTTCTATGAAGAACGGCGTACTTGTACGTATGGTACAAGACTCGACTACGTCCACTCATTCACAAATTCTTGTGCCCAAGAGCATGAGATTGCAAATATTGCAACATGCTCATGACTCGCAATGTGCTGGACATATGGGTTTTTCCCGTACAAAGTCGAGAGTTCTTGCGGCTTTCTTTTGGCCATTTGTGAGCAAGGACATACGAATGTACTGTCGCTCTTGCAAAGTATGTCAGGAGGTCAAATCTAAAGGACCACGACATGCTGCGCCTATCCAGGCTGCTGACATTCCTATTCGCCCTTTTCAAAAAATGGCAATAGATATTATCGGTCCTTTTAGAATTAAGTCGGCTAGAGGACATCAATTTATCCTTACATGTGTCGATATGTGCACACGTTGGCCAGAGGCAATACCTCTCAAGAGCATCTCAACTGCTGACATCGCAGACGCTCTTTGGCTGATATTTTCTCGCTTGGGTTTTCCCGGAGAAATATTGTCAGACCATGGCACTCAACTTATATCAGACACTATGTCACAGGTAATGTCTATGCTACACATTAAAAGGTCTCTCAGCAGTATCTATCACCCAATGTCTAATGGGTTAGTCGAACGTTTAAATAGGACTCTGAAAACTTTACTTGGTAAAATAACTGAGGATCATCCTCAGGATTGGGACAGGGTCTTACCCGCGGCTCTCTTTGCGTATAGAGAGGTCCCCAATGAACATACGGGGTTTTCCCCTTTTGAACTTGTCTTTGGCGCGCAACCGCGCGGCCCTATGTCTTTACTTCACGATCTAATCACTGCCGATAATATTAGCGATGAAACTCAATCTTCTTATGAGTACGTCATTGCTCTTAGGCAAAAGATCATCGAGGCATGCAAACTAGCAACTTCGTCTTCCGAATTTGCTAAAGAAAAGGCAAGGCAGTTTGCAAATAAGAATAGATGTCTACGACAACTTTGTCCAGGTGACAAAGCTCTCGTTCTACTTCCTTCAAGGGAGAACAGACTTCTAATTGCATGGAAAGGTCCATATGCAATAGTCTCCAAAATTTCTGATGTCGACTATGTTGTCGATATTGATGGAAAGCATAAAACTTTCCACATAAATATGCTCACGGAATTTTATGAAAGACCAGACTATTTGCAGCCTATTTTCCAGGCAACGGACAATTCTCAAGTACCTCATGGTCAGTACTCATCTCTGTCAGTTATACAGGATGAGGAAACTACTTTTTCTGATGTCAATCTTCCTCTTTCTATGGTCCCACTTTATTCTACGGAATCTTGGAAAAACGTGACCGTTTCTCCAAATCTTTCCGCTGAGGAACATCGACAAGTTTCTTCGATGTTGCAAACATTTCAGGATGTTCTTACAGACATCCCGGGACACACACATGTCATTGAACATGACATTGTGCTAACTGATCATAATCCTATCAGAGTCAGACCTTATCCAATACCTATCCATTTCCAGTCTCAAGTAGAAAAAGAATTGGATGAAATGATACGTTTGGAAATCATTGAACCATCCACTTCAGCATACTCTTCGTCTATGGTTATTGTTCGAAAGAAGGATAATAACATTCGCATTTGCGTAGATTATCGCAAATTGAACCAAGTTACGAAGTTCGACGCTGAACCTATGCCTTCATTAGAAGAACTACTCAATAAACTTTCTAATTCTAGATTCTTTACCAAACTAGATTTGTCTAAAGGTTATTGGCAAGTTCCTCTAACCGAACGTGCCAAACCTTTTACAGCTTTTTCTACACCTAGGGGTTTATTCCAATGGAATTTCATGCCTTTTGGTCTTATGAACGCCCCTGCTACATTCGTACGCATGATGCGGCGAATTCTCGCATATCGTACAGATGTCATAGCATACCTAGATGATATCTGTCTATTCAGTGATTCCTGGGAAGATCACTATTTGGGTTTATACGAATTACTGTCCACTCTTCGCGAGTATAACTTGACTGCAAAACCCTCTAAAGCCTTTATAGGATTTAGTGAGATTTCTTTCCTAGGTCATCGTGTTGGTCATGGTCTTTTAAAGACAGAGGACCACAATGTTTCAAAAATACTTAACATTTCGGTCCCTAAGACGAAGAAACAAGTAAGGAGTCTATTAGGTTTGATCCAATTCTACGGACGATTCATTCCGAATCTGTCCTCCATTATGGCACCGCTTTCTACTTTATTGAAGAAAGGGTCGCCTAATCTGATCCGCTGGTCTAAAGAATGTCAATCCTCATTGGACCAGGTTAAAGCCCTATTTTCATCTCCACCTATTCTTAGGTTACCTACTATTGAGAAGACTTTTGTTCTTCGAAGTGACGCCTCGTCAACTGGGATTGGGGCAGCACTAATGCAGGAGTATTCTGATACTCTGCATCCGGTGATGTATATCTCTAGGAAATTAAATGCTGCAGAAAAGAATTACTCGGTTTTAGACCGTGAGTTATTGGCTATGGTATGGTCTATTCTGAAGTTACAAAGATTTCTTCTAGGCGCACATTTCATTGTGGAAACCGACCAGAAAGCGCTTACTGCTATTCAGAGCAAAAACTTGAAGAGCTCGAGGTCCACTCGTTATGCCATAGCTCTTCAACCATTTCATTTCTCGGTTCGAGCTATCCGTGGTTCGGATAATGTGATGGCAGACATTCTGTCCAGATGCCCACACGATTCCACATGATTCTTCTGTCATATATATTTCCTGATATACAAGCCAATATTATAATGACATGTTAGTAGATTTTTTTTTTCTCACTTTTACCATGTAATTATCTAAGAAGGCTTAGTTAGTGATATACGGGCCAAAAGATCACTCGGCCACATTTAAACAATATATTTGCATAATTGTATTAGGAGATTTACCAGTTGTCTTTAAGATTTGTGTTATTGATATTTTCGCAGCACATCATTGAAGTCTGCGAGTTTATGTCCATTGTGGAACTTTGAGTATATCAAGTCCTGTCCTAGATTGGGAGCGGATGATGTCCACATCTTCTTCTATTGAATGTTTTATGTCAACGAAGATCAACACATGTATTACTTATTAATTACTGTGCTTTATATAATGTAATAATATAGTGCGGTATATTAGTAAATTACACCGCTGTTTGCACAACACATTATATGATATCATAATAATATATTTAATTTCATATATTGGTATGAGAATAATTTGATTTTCATTATGATGTTGCCATCATTGTGGCGTGTGTTGGTGGCACCTTCCTGGAATATATAAGCGTATACTTAGATAAATTTTTTCTCTAAGGAGCTGAGATATGATCTCAGTGTCGCTCCATGCGTTGAGCTAATTTGTTAGGTATATATCCGCGCATCATACGTGCGTTAGGAGCCTAGATTTTTTTTCCGGCTCCAGGATTTAAAAAAAAAAAAATGTTTCATTTTTTTTTCCCGGGAGGGTGCGGTAATGTTACGCACAAATAATTACTTTTTTCAAAGCCTTTGTATGATCATTTTTCGTATGTATGATCATTTTTTGACTGAAGTGTGTATTATGTTATTTACAGTCAAAGGGACATAATCCGAGTTATCGAGACTACAATTTTTTAGGAGTTTGCCTTCTCTTGTATAGAGACACGTTCGGTCTATAATTTCTTGAACGAAGCGTGACCATATCTCCTTATTTGGTAGTATCAGTCAACTGTTGTAGATGCCTGAAACCTTTCTTAACGCTTCTTTTCATGACCATAAAAGGCGCGACTGTGTAAGACTTTTATCGCGAATGTTCTTAGAATCGTCTTATTGTGAACGGCGACTCAGAGATTGTCGTTCTGCGCATGTCTCGACTTGGTTTTCGTTTGTTGTTCCGGCCAGCTCGGGGAGTTTAAAAATGGTCTAAGTCGCGAGCAGACGCGACCTGCGTCTTGTGATTTTCTGAGGGAAATACATTGTCTTTGTGAGTTAGTTAGCTAACTAGACTATTTCCCAGTATTATTCAAGCCTGCCTGGAGGCATATGTTCATGGTTGATTTTCCGAAATAAGGTAATTCCTCTTGTATCGAACTTTATGCTATCATCTAGAGGTTCGTCATTTTGTCGCCTTTTTGCTCGCCTGTGTGATTCAAAATGGAGAGGTACTTTGACTAGGATTAAGTCACCGGTATCTTTATACCTGAACTAGTTATATATATATGGGTCGCTCTAGACCAACAAGACTATTGTCTGTGTTCCAGGATTCGTTATATCAGAGATCACGTCCAAGTCAGATGGTTAGACTTAGGAAGGTTATAAAGGTCGAGCTGACCTGTAATCCATGTATGCTATTCACGTGCAGACAGTAAACGGACTGATTGTATACATCTGATCTGCTAGCATCAGAAAGGGAATATTTATTATTGTCTATGAACAGTGATGATCTGCAGCTGACACTGTTGCAGAATTTATATATATATTATTTATACAGCTTCACGAACTAGAACTCTATGATTTTGAATGCTGAACTCGTTGAACTATGTTGATGATATAAATATCCTGACTGTTTTGTGGCGTGCAATAAATGGAAAAAATTATACAACGAAGTTACCATTTCTATGACTCTACACATCATGTTGCCTGTGTTATACCCTGTGAACTGTTCTACTACCACATACACAGCAACATCCTAAAATCAGAGAAGACACCTACATCTTGCACTTTAATACCAGGTGTCGATAGGGGTGGCAAGTGGTCGTCAATCTTATACGGAGCTAACGTACCTGGCATTGTGGCGCACCATTATCATTTAGCCTAAATCCACCCTTATCAGATAGATAGGTAGGCAGGTAAGTAGAAAGGTAGGTTTTACAAGATTGAGGTGTCGGTAAGGATTGTTTTACAAGATTGTGGTTTCGGTAAGGTTTGTTTTACAAGATTGAGGCAATATTTGCTATCTATGTATGCCCGCAAATTGATGTGTCAACATAATACCCATGATTTACTCGTTATGTCCCAGTGTGTGCGTCTAAATAAACTGTGTAAACAAAGATTCCAGCAGTCTGCATTGGTGCCTTGTAGACACAAGTGAATGAGTGTTTAGATTGGTCAGAACACGAACAGTACACCATTCGCGTTAATCACACTCTACACTTCTACTCCATATATACACCATCCTGCGTCGGTTGAAGTGACCAAGTTTAGGGCCTGCTCCCCTGGAGCCTTAGAGGGAAACTACTGCTTACAGCTGCCTTTGCCTTCCCTAACTCAGGACTAGGGTGAGTTACCCATTTACAGCTGGGTAGACTGGAGCATGCCTGATCTCAGTAACAGGTAGGTAAGTACACCACGGGTTTACAGATGACTTTATACACAGCACTTTACAGTGGTGAGCCAGATTCCTGGGTCCAGCCTACGCAGTCTTGTTGTGTTGAGAATCACATTTTACAGTTGCAAGAACATTTGTTTGACCACATCAACACCAGTAGGACAGCTATACAATCAATGTCAGCTTGACCTGTTCTGACAAAGCAATATCTGGGTCAAACTTGTTGACATTTGGCACAGTACAGTCAGTGTTCTAAACTAATGATTGTTTATCCTGCTGTAATAGAAGAGCAATGTTGAACATAAAGTGCAAATTTCATCGGTGGATCTTCTAATGTGCTCAAAAAAATTGAACAGTGTAATAGTTAGAAAGCAAATCTATTACTCAATAAAGTGGTAGTCTAATTTGTTAAAACTGAGCATACAGTACAATACATTACAACTGCAACACATTTCATTATATAATATACACATTGATGATTTATATGTATTTATGTTTATATATTATTTGTTTATATGTGTGATTGTTATGTGTTTGCGGGCCTGGATGGGAGGTGACTAGAACAGGAAATACCAAGTGATATTGGTCTTGTTCTGGCGTTCTTTAGGGAGCAATTTCTTAATTGAAACTTGCATGCAACATAGTTTGCAAATATTTGGTTAGCTGTGACGACTGTGTTCATATTTGTATTTGTAATATTTTTCTGTTCTTTATTTTTGTTTGATTTGTTTGTATAAATGTAGGTCTCATCTTTCCTTTCATTTCAGTTCTTTACACCCTTATGTTTATACACTGTGGCGTTATTTGTCTTGTTATCTTATTGCAGTTATCATCACAGATTCTGTGATCATTTTTTTCATTTCTCCTATTTAATTTAATTTGATCTCTGCAAATGTTTTCAGATTGTCTTTTCCTGTTTGTCCTTTGTAATGTCTTTAGTTGACATATGACATAGGAGGTATACTTGAATACACTTATATTATAGTACAGATCAGTACTTTATGATTCATCATCATCATCTCAGCCCGTAACCGGTCATGGGTCGTAGGGGTGCCATGGTGGAAGCATCAGCAGACAGGGTCCTCCACTGCTCTCTATCCTCAGCAATGCGTACAAGTGTGGAAAAACCGTGTCCTGCTCATTCTTTGATGTTATCAGCCCAGGATTTTCTCTGCCTTCCTCTTCTCCGTTTACCTTCGACTGTTCCCTGAAAGATCGTTTTCGAAAGGGAGTCATGACGAGTTACATGCCCAAACCAGGCAAGCTTTCGACGTTTCACTGTTGACAAAAGTGGTTCTTGGTGGCCTGCATAGGTGTTTATCTTCTCTCTAACATAGACATTTGTTTTGTGCTCTTTATAGCAAATGCGCAAAATTCTTCTATAACATTTATGCTCGAAAGCCTGAATCCTTCGCTCCGTATCTGCAGTGAGTGTCCAGCTCTCACACCCATACAAGAGAATAGATAATACAAGTGATTTGTATAATTTGATCTTCACAGGAAAACTGATGTTACTTTTCCAGATCACATTCAACCTTGTCATGGCAGCTGAGGCCATCTCAAGTCTTGTCTTGATTTCTTTAATTGATCTTCCATCACTGCATATAGTGGACCCGAGATATTTAAAGGTGTTAACTTCTTCTAACGTTTGCCCATTTAACGTAATGTTGGTCGGAACATGTTTCTTATGGCTATTCACCAATATCTTGCTTTTTTCTATATTAATTTCCATCCCATACGTTCTTGTTACTTTCTCCAGTCTAGAGGTAAGGTCTTGAAGTTCTGATTCTGATCCAGCTATCAGATCAATATCATCAGCAAAACGTAGGTTGCACAGAGGTCGGCCTCCAATCGATATGGTTGATTTATAATCGTAGAGAGCCTCCTGCATAATATGTTCTAGATAAATATTAAAGAGCACTGGGGACAGGATACATCCCTGCCGAACTCCTACAGTTGTTTTGAAAAATTCTCCAATGTCGTTGCTTGCAAAAACAGCACTGCTTGCGTCCTTGTATAGTGCTTCAATGATATCTATGATGTTGGTATCAAAATTGAATTTTTTCATTACTTGCCATAAGCCTTCATGCCAGACTCGATCGAAGGCTTTTGTGAAATCGATGAAGTTATGGTATAAATCGTGTTGATGTTGGAGATGTTTTTCGATAAGTAATCTAATATTGAAGATTTGTTCTGAGGTACTTCTTTTTGGTCTAAAGCCAGCCTGTTCCTCTGACAAGATTTCTTCTGATTTCTGTTTTATTCTGTTCAAAAGTATCCTTAACATCACCTTACTTGGATGACTAATAAGGCTAATGGTTCTGTAGTTCTTGCACATTTTTAGATTTCCTTTCTTTGGAAGCGGTATTACTAATGACTGCGTCCATTCTTTTGGCCATTTTTTTTGTACTCCATATCTTCTGGCAAATTGTTGTCATGATTTTTACTATATCTGGTCCTCCATATTTCAAGAGCTCTGCTGGGATATTATCCACACCCGGTGACTTCCCTCCTTTCATCGAACATATAGCCTCTTCCACTTCTTCCCGTAATATTGCTGCATTTCCGAGTTCCCTGTTTTCGCACTTAATGTTGTTTAATATGCCTAAGTCAGTGTCAAGTTTACAGTTATATAATTCTTTACAATATTCTGTCCATCTTCTCATTACAGCTGTTTTTTCATTGAGCAGAGCCCCATTGCTATCTTCTATGACAGTTACCCTGGGCTGTTGGGGTTTTGATAGTTTTCTTAATGTGTCAAAAGCTGCCTTGCTGTTACCTTTTATTAGCCCCGTATTAATGGACTCACATTGATCAGCTACCCATTTTTCTTTGGCCTGTTTCATTTTCTTCCTAATATTTTTATTCACCATACTGTATTGCCATGCTGCTTCAGGAACCTCTTTCTTAACCTTTTTCATTTCCCGCCGTGTATCACATAACTTCAGAATGTCATCTGTAACCCATGGTTTGTTTATTTTCTTTCTTTTACCAAGTATTTCTGTTGCTGATTCAATGAGCACGTCTTTCATGTTCTCTGTGATTGAGTTGATATCATCCTCCAAAAAGTTGAGAGCTGCGAATTTTCCTCCAACAGTTGCCTCAAAGATTCCCGCGATTTCTGGATCTTTCAGTTTGTCTAAATTGAATCTTAACTGAGAACATCTGTTTTGATTATAGTTCTTTTTAAGTTTAAGCTTGAGCGTCATCAATACCATGTCGTGATCACTACCAATGTCGGCGCCAGGAAAAGTCCTAGTCTTGGCTTTATTAATACTGGACTTGAATCTTTTGGATACAAGAATAAAATCAATTTGGCCATGTATCTCAGTTTTTGGGGCATGCCACGTTGTTCTTCTTGATAACTTATGAGGAAATAGTGTATTTGCAATGGTTAGTTTATAGTTGTTGGCAAATTCTAGTAGCCTTAGTCCTCGATCGTTAGTTTCACCTGTCCCAAATCTCCCCACTGTACCAGCCCAGTGACCGTATGCATCTCCCTATTTTAGCATTCCAATCACCTAACACGATGAGAAGATCTTTCTTTGGAATTTTCTTAATTGCTTCATCCAGATTGTCATAAAATGTATCAATTGCCTCATCCTCATAGTCAGTAGTGGGGGCATATACCTGTATGATGGAGATGTTCTTTGGATGTGCTGCAATACGAATGGTGATAAGCCTGCTATTTATTGGGGTGCAGCTGATGACAGAGTTCAATCTATCTTTATGTACGATAAAACCTACTCCATGCTGATGTTTAGACTCATCTCCACTAAACCAAATTTTGTGACCATCATCCGTTATTGATTCACCTAATCCTGTCCATCTGACTTCTGCTAGGCCCAGGATGTCCCACGAGTATCTAACAAGTTCATGTGTTAGTTCTTTGACTTTTCCACACGCATATAGCGTGCGTACATTCCAAGTTCCAACAACAAAACTTTCTCTTGGAAGTTTCAAAACAGGTGTTTTTACCCCATTCGCTGACTTATCACTCTCAAGGGGCAATGAGAGCGCGGTCGTTGTTAATCCGGGCATCGGCCGATCCGGCAAATTATTACTGAGTTGACTTTCCATCATAGCATTTCAGTGGGCAAGAGGTTTGCTTGGCGGTGCCCATCTCCTCTCCAAGTATCCTTGCAGGTACATACAAAAATGTACCTGGAGCAGTAACAATAGCCCTCAATAAATCTGTAATGTTTTGAAACACTGTCCGATCGACACATCACAAAACCGCCATCTTGGCTACTTGTATCAACACAAACAGCGAACTCACATGATAGGCAAACTTGATGTTTTCATCTTTAAAATACTTAGCAACATAATCCAGAAAAATCCAAACACACTACAAACTCATACAGCCTTAATAAGGGCTGTTACCACTGATGCAGACTCCAAAACGACGACATGAAATACACAACACAAAAGTGCGGCCTACCACGCCGCCATCTTGACCTACTTTATGATTATTATTGTTATAAAACAAAGTTTACAAGACCTTTGTAAGGCTTGTCTCCCAAAGTGATTGGTATAGGAAATATTATTTTCCACAGGTACTCAAGTGATCATTGAAGCTGATACTGCTGCTGAACTAAAGAAATTGCAGATGCAAGTGGAGGAAAGGAGATTTGATGCAGAACAGAAAAAAATTAGAAGTTGCAGCTGAACAGAAAAAATTAGAAGCTGCTGCTGCAGCTGAACAGAAAAAATTAGATAGAGAAGCTGAAGAGAGAAAAGCAATAAGAGAACATGAATTTGAGTTAGAGAAATTAAGATTGACAAGTATGAGTAATATTAATCAGGCATCTGGTGGTAATGGTAAACCTTTTAATTATAAGGTCAAGGTGCCAGCGTTCAACTCTGCCAGTGATGATATAACATTCTGGCTTGATAGATTTGAACGTGCTTGTCGAGCTCATAATGTTGACAAATCACAGTATGTGCATCAGTTGTCTGAAAATTTAAAAGGGGAGTCTCTGACTAAGTTATCTTTGGTTGAAGAGGCCGACAAGGATAATTATGAAGCTATTAGGGCAGCTTTGATAAAGAGATATCAGCTGTCAGAAGAAGGTTATCGTCTTTTGTTTAAAACAATGAGACCTGAGGTAGGTTTAGAATTCTCAGATTTCATTTCAAAAGCACGACTTACACTCTCACGATGGATTGAATTATCCAAAATAGAGAAAACATTTGATGGTCTTACGGATTTATTGCTAAGAGACAAGGTCATGTCTTCGGTAAATAAATCATTCCTAGAGTTCTTACATGAGCGTAAACCTGGTACAATAAAGCAAATGGAAGAATATTGTGACCAGTATGCCACGGCACACCCTGACATGATTCTTAGTAACTCGAACATTAAAGAGAGTATGCCAGTTGCTTCGGCAACAGAATATAATCAGAATTACTCACACAAATTCCAAGGAGCTAAAAATAAATTTGATAAAAAGGTTAATTGGAATAAGTATCAAAACCAAGATAACCACTCAAATCAGGGTTCTTCTTCGAAAAACTGGAATCGGGCTGATAGCCCTCGACACGCGAGGGGTACCCATAATTTTAGACATTCTCGAAAAGGGAGTAGTTATAGGAACTACCCAAGTGCTTCATGGAGACAAAAGAACCAATATTACAGGGATCTCAGTATAAATGTTGCGTGATGATTAATGTTATGAAAGTATATCAATTTGCTGATGGAGTTATAACAGAGGAAATTGTCATTATAGAGTAAGTGTTTTTCTATATACGAGTATGTTATAATAATATGTAATATATTTTTTTTTCATATTTTTTTATATTATATTATTAACATCTATTTTTATAATTTTTTTTTATTATTTTTATTTACCTTATTTCACGAATTTTTTTTTTATGTATATATAATTTTTTATATTAAATTATTAACACTATCTTCAACAAAAAACACAAAAGAAAAAAAAAAAAATAACAAGGAATTAAATTAATATTCTTATATTTTAATTATATTTAAATACTCTTTAATAGTGTAGCAAAAAACTCTCCGCTTCGATTCTTTGCTATTAGCATCTCAGTGTTCGCAATTATTGTAATTTCTAGAGTTAATAATTGGTTAATTTATTGTTTTATAATTAAGAATTTTAAGTTTCTCTACTTTTGTTTATTTTATATTTTGTTTATATGATTATTTTTAAAGGAGCCTAGATTAATATTAGTTTAGATATTGTATTTTAAGAATTTAATTATTGATTTCTATTTTAATCGAATTCTATCCTTATTTTGTGGGGTGTTATCGTGGAGCGGCATGGGGGGGGTGGGTATAGGGGGAGAGGGATTAAGTGCGTTAGTTAGGCTGTGGTCGATTCAATAGTTGAGGAGGGCTGTGGTACTCGCATGGTACCTCCTTACTTTATGGGTTTACTGGGGGTCTTTTGGTGGCTGTTTTTTCTAGTGGGCGTGTTGCACCAGTATGAAGTTCCCACATACGAGTTACACCAGACCAATTTCTAGACCTTCTATATTACCACAAGTTCAATCTCCGTTTTGTTCTTTACAAAACCCAGTTACCCAAACGCGGTTATTCGTCAGAATACGGGGTAACACACTAAAAACCTGAATCGGAGATGTTAGGGGGCATAATCCACTCGTAGAAGTTATGAATTCAAGCTAGAGCATCACTGGAGTCGTCGAAGCTAAATGCGAAATCAATTGAGGCAATGTATCCAAATGAGTAACAGTTTCTGGTGGAAGCATTGCTAGGTCAGAAGCTACAGCGTCTCGCCACTGCGTCAATTGATCAAATGGAAGAATGCTGTACGCGTTTAGGTCTTTACAGGAATCAGAGGCCTGCATAGCATGGTCTCCGTGTCATTCTTTTCTCGAATCCGGGTCGCTGCAATCCTTAACATCGCGGGTGAGGAATTCACTGTAAATCCTTCTCGAGCTGACAGGCAATAGCAGTCCAAATGTGCAAATAAACATTTGGTGGCAAGATGTTAATAAGAAGTCCCTCCACTGCCAATTATCAATATTGCTACGCCAGCTCTTTCTTTACAGGAGAGGTGCATGCAGCAAGTTCTTGCCGAAATCCGATCGCTGATTTATCATCGGTCGCCATGAATGCACTTTGAAAATAAAGCACTCCCCTCCACAGACATTCCTAATTAACCAGAAATCTTAAATATGGCAACCAAAAGAGGTAATCACAATAATCAAAATCTAGGGTTTCAATCGCACTTAATAACTGCCACCAATCTGGTCACAAAGATACATGAGACACCAGCTAATCGATTCATCCCTAATCATCCCAATTCCTTTATCAAACCCCAAGTGGAAGTTAAAAATCCATTCCTCATACAAAACCACAACCCCCAACAAAATCAATCCCCCCAACATACATTTAACCACCTCCCCACACATTCAATCCACCTCTACCCACACAATTCAACCTTCATTCCTAATTTCTAACCAATATCCTTCATTACCCTACACCTCACATACCACCAACCAACACCCACACCAATATCCACCCCACAAATCTCTATTAACACCCACACCAAACCTCCCTCACCATAAACTCCTATATATTCCCACATTTAAAAACCCTACCCCCCACTCTAAACAACCCACAAACAAAAATTCCATCATATCAACCTTCCAACCTCCACACAATACTCACAATACCCCTACATACCTCTCAACCCACCCCTATTACCCCTCCCATCATCCCCACATACCTCATCCATACCCCAACCCCAACTTCCCAAACCCCCCCCATTCTTCACTCCCACCAATTTACCAAACCTCACCCTACATCACTCTTCCCCCCCCCAAACAAAATCCTATATAATCACATATCCCCCCTAATTCCCTTCTTCATAAACACCTCTCAACCCACCATCATCATACTCCCTAATAACCCCCCCCCCCCCCCCCCCCC